>PVJD01009692.1:0-60257 GCA_004026545.1 Mormoops blainvillei
TAGCAATCAAGACTCAGACTCGATTACAAGAGAAGGGCCCATATAATGTGCACAGTTCCTGGAGCACTCAGCTGATGAAGGAAGCTGTGCCACTGGGTTCCACAGGACACTTACTACATGAAGCCACCATACCAAGATGGGGTGTCATAGCAGATCTATCTAATACACAGAAACAAGCACAAAAAGGCAGCCAATATGGGGAGACAGAGAAACAGACCTCAAATGAATAAAGCAGAGAATTCTCCAGAAGAAGAGCTAAATGAGGTGGAGATAAGCAATTTATCAGCTATAGAATTCAAAGTAATTATTATAAACATATTCGACAATATGAGAAAAGGACATAGAAACTGTTAAAAAAAAAAGGACCAGTTAGAAATGAAGAATGCAGTATCTGAAATAAAGAATACACTGGAAGGAATAAAGAGTAGGTTGGATGAAGTGGAGGATTGGATCAGTAATTTGAATGACAAGGCAGAAAAAACACCCAATCAGAACAACAAAAAGAAAAAAGAATGAAAAAAATGAGGCTAGTCTAAGGGACAGCATGAAGCATAACAACATCTGCACCATAGGGGTAAGAGAAGGAGAAGAGAGATAGCAAGGGATCAGCAACATATTTGAAGAAACAATGACAGTAAACTCTCCTAACCTGAGGAAGGAAAAAGGACACACAAGTCCAGGATGCACAGAGAGTCCCAAATAAGATGGACTGAAAAAGAGCACTGGCTGGTGTGGCTCAGTGGATTGAACACCATCCTGTGAACCAAAACGTTGCCAAACCAAACCAAAAAGTTTGATTCCCAGTCAGGGCACATGCATGGGTTGTGGGCCATTTCTCCTGTTGGCAGTGTGCAAGAGGCAATCACACATCGATGTTTCCCTCTGTCTTTCTGCCTCCTTTCCCTTCTCTCTAAAAATAAATAATAAATAAAATTAAAATAAAAAAGAACCAAAAAAGGCCCAGACCATGACACATCCTCATTAAAATGGCAAAGCTTAAAGACAAAAAGAGAATCTTAAAAACCACAAGAAAAAGGCAATTAGTTACCTACAGGGAGGCTCCCATAACTGTCAGCTGACTTCTCAACAGGTACATTCCAGGCCAGAACGGACTGGCATGAAATACTCAAAGTGATAAAAATCAAAGACCTACAACCAAGGCTTCTTTACCTTGCAAAGTTATCATTTAAATTGAAGGAGAAATAAAGAGATTCCCAGATGAGAAAAAGGCAAAGGAGTTTGTTACAACTCAACCAGTATTACAACAAATGTCAAAGGGCTTGCTTGAAGAAGAAGAAAAGAAAAAGAAGGAGAAGAAGGAGAAAAACAGAGGAACATAGTTAAAAAATAAAATAGCAATAAATATGGATACATCAATAATCACTTTAAAAACAAATGGCTTAAATGTTGCAATCAAAAGACATAGCATAGCTGAATGGATAAGAAAGCAAGACCAACATATATGCTGTCTTTAAAAAACCCACCTCAGTACCAAAGATATATGCAGACTAAAAGAAAAAGGATGGAAAAAGGGATTTCATGCAAATGGAAAGGCAAAAAAAAAAAAAAAAGCTGGGGTTGAAAAACTTATATCTGACAAAATAGCCTTTAAAATCAAGGCTATAGTAGGAGACAAAGAAGGACAGTACATAATAAAAAGGGAACAATCGAACAAGAAGATATCACCTTAGTAAACATTTATGAACCTGAGGTAGGAGCACCTAACTATGTGAAGCAAATCTTGATGGACTTAAAGGGAGAGATTAACAGAAATACAGTCATAGTAGGGAATTTTAACACCTCATTGACATCAATGGATAGATCTTCTAGGCAGGAAATCAACAAGGAGACAGTGTCCCTAAATGACACACTAGATCAGATGAACTTAATTGATATTTTCAGAGCATTTCACCCCAAAGCAGCCAAATATACATTCTTTTCAAGTGCACATGGAACATTTCCTAGGATAGACCACATGTTAGGACACAAAACAAGTCTTAATACATTTAAGAAGATAGAAATCATATCAAGCATCTTCTCTGACCATAATGTCATGAAACTAGAAATCAATCATAAGAATAAAACTGAAATACAAACAAAAACATGGAAGCTAAATAATATGGTACTAAACAATGAATGGGTTAACAATGAGGTCAAGGAAAAAATGAAAGATACCATGAAACAAATGAAAATGTGAACACGATAACCCAAAATCTGTGAGACACAGAAAAAGCTGTCCTAAGAGTGAAATTCATAGCATTACAGGACTAGCTCAAGAAACAAGAGAAAGCTCAAATAAGCAATCTAACTTTACACTTAAAGGAACTTGAAAAAGAGCAACAAAGAAAGCCCAAATTGAGTAGAAGGAAAGAAATGATAAAGATCAGAGCACAAAAAATGAAATAGAGTCTAAAACACAATACAAAAGATCAATAAATCCAAGAGTTGGTTCTTTAAAAAGATAAACAGGATTGACAAATCTTTAATCAGAGTCATCAAGAAGAACAAAAAGAGCGAAGTAAATGAAATCAGAAATAAAAAGGACAAGTAACAACTGACGCCAAAGAAATACACAGAATTGTAAGGAAATATTATGAACAACTTTGTGCAAACAAATTGGACAACCTGGATGACATGGATAAATTTCTAGAACATACACTTGCCGAAAACTGAATCAGGAAGAATCAGAGAATCTGAATAGACAGAGATTACACTGAGTGAAATTGAAACAGTAATAAAAAAAATTCCCAGCAAACAAAAGACCTGGACCTGATGCCTTCGCAGGTGAATTTTACCAAAATTTAGAGAAATAACACCTCTCTCTCTCTCAAACTATTGCAAAAATTTTAAGTGAGAAGACTTCCAAACTCACTTTGTGAGGCCAGCATTACCCTAATTCCACGACCATATGAAGACACAACAAAGAAAGAAAATTACAGACCCATATCCTGGATGAACATAGATGCTAAAATCCTCAACAAAATATTAGCTAACTGGATCCAGCAATACATTAAAAAGATCATCCACCATGATCAAGTGGGATTTTCTTCTGGGGATACAAGGTTGATACAAATCTGCAAATCAATAAATGTGACTACCACATAAAAATTTAAGGATAAAAAACCACATTATCTTATCAATAGACACAGAAAAAATTTTGATAAAATTTAGCACCCATTTATTATAAAAACTCTGAGCAATGTGGGAAAAGAGGAAACATACCTCAACATAATAAAGGCCATGTATGACATACCCACTGCCAGCATCACACTCAATGAGCAAAAACTATAAACATTCACCTTAAGATCAGGAACAAGACATGGATGTCCACTTTTATTACTTTTATTCAACTTAGTATTGAAGTCTTAGCCACAGCAATCAGACAAGAAGACATAAAAGGCATTCAAATAAGAAAAGAAGTAAAACTGCCATTATTTGCAGATGACATGATTTTGTATTTAGAGAAACCTAAACATTTCACTAAAAACTACCAGAACTGATAAGTAAATTTGGTAAAGTAACAGATACAAAATTAATATCCAGAAATCAGTTGCATTTGTATATGCCAACTATAAACTATCAGAAAGGGAAACAAGAAAACAATCCCATCCACATTGCTTCAAAAAGAATAAAATACATAAGAATAAGTTTAACCAAGGATGTAAAAGATCTATACTCAAAAAATTATTAGACACTGAAGAAAGAAATTGAAAATGATACAAATAAGTGGAAGCATATACTGTGTTCATGGATAGGAGGAATTAAAATCATTAAAACATCCATAGTCCCCAAAGCAATCTATAGATTCAACACAATTCTTATCAACAGCAATGGCATATGCTACAGAAGTAGAGCGAATATTCCAAAACTTTATATGGAACCACAAAAGATCCTGAATAACAACATCGATCTTGAGAAAGAATAAAATTGAAGGAATCGTGCTACGTGTTATGAAAGTATAAAACAAGACCATAGTAATCAAAAAAGCATGGTGCTGGCATAAAAACAGGCATAATGATCAATGGAACAGCATAGAAACCCCAGAAATAAACCCACACTTTTATAGTCAATTAATATTTGACAAAGGAGGCAAAATCATACAATGAGCTAAAGATAGCTTATTCAGTAAATGGTGTTGGGAAAATTGGACAGATACTAAAAAAAAATGAAACTAGACCACTTTCTTATGCCACACACAAGAATAAACTCAAAATAGATTAAAGACTTAAATGTTAGATGCAAGCATAAAAAAACCTAGAAAAAAGCATAAGCAGTAAAATCTCGGACATTTCTTGTAGCAATATTTTTTTCTGATGTATCTCCTCGGGCAAGGGAAACAAAGGAAAAAATAAACCCATGGAAATACATGAAACTAAAAAGATTTTGCATAACAAAAGAAACCATCAACAAAATGAAAAGACAACCCACTGAATGAGAAGACATATTTGTCAGTACATCTGATAAGGGTTCAATATCCAAAATTTATAAAGAACTCATAAAACTCAACACCAAAAAAAAAACCAAACAAACCCCAACAAACCAATTAAAAAATGGGCAAAGGACCTGAATAGACATGTCTCCAAAGAAGACATACAGATGCACGATAGACATATGAAGAAATGATCAATGTCACTAATCATCAGAGAAATGCATATTAAAATCACAATGATTTATCACCTGTCAGAGTGGCTACCATCAATAAATCACAAACAACAAGTGCTGGCGAGGATGTGGAGAAAAGGGAACCCTAGTGCACTGTTGGTTGGAACGCAGACTGGTGCAGCCATTGTGGAAAGCAGTATGGAATTTCCTCAAAAAATTAAAAATGAAACTGCTTTGTGACCCAAATGATCCCACTTCTGGGAATATATCTGAAGAAATCTGAAATACTAATTCAGAAGAACATATGCACCCTTGTGTTCAGTACAGCATTATTTATAACAGTCAAAAGTTGGAAGCAGCCCAAGTGTCCATTAGTAAATGAATTCATAAAACTACTATGGGACATTTACACAATGGGATAGTACTCAGCCGTAAAAACAAAGAAAATTTTACGCTTTGTGACAACATGGATGGACCTGGACGGAATTATGCTAAGTGAAATAAGCCAGTCAGAGAAAGACAAATACCATATGATTTCAGTCATATGTGGAATCTAATGAACAAACTGAACTAACAAGCAAAATAAGGACAGACTCATAAATATAAAGCAGGCTGACAGCTCTAGGGGCATGGTTTGGAGGGCTCCATCAAAAAAAGAAAGAAAGAAAGGAAATAGCTCATGGACACTGACAGCAGCGTGGTGATTGCAGGGTTGTGGGGGAGGGTGTGGGTGAAGGTGGAAGAGGGTATGTGGGGATAAATGGTAAAGGAAAAAAATACAATAACAATAATGTAAAATAATAATATCTGTTTTGTGGATTAAATAATTCCAAAAATATTAGATAAAGCAATAGAGATAAAGGCGTCTTTTAAAATTCAGTTATCTACTTCTAAATTGCCAACATGACCTGGATGGTATTATGCTAAGTGAAATGTCGGACAGAGAAAGACAAACACTCTATGGTTTCACTTATACGTGGAGTCTAAAATGATACAAAGGAATAAACAAAACAAAATGAGATTCATAGCAGCAGAGATCAAACTGACGGTTGCCAGAGGGGAGGTGGCTGGGGATATGGTCAAAAAAAGGTAAAAGTGAATATAGTTAATAATATTGTCATGTTTGCACATGACAGATGATTTCTAGACTTAGTGAGGTGATCATATTACAAGGTATATACATATTGAATCACTACATTGTACATCCAAAACTAATATAATGCTCTATACTGACTTTACTTAAATAATGAAATAAAATTAATAATAAATGAAAATAAATGAAAGGGTGACTAAAGCAGAGAAACCTAGAGTCCAATTCCAGTAGAATATTCATTTTCTATCCATCCATCTATTAATTATTTTTCATTAGACTCTATGCCGAACACCCTGAGACATCCAGTAGAGATAGCTTAGGCCCAGTGATTAGTTCCAAGTGACTCCATGGTTTCCTAGGTTTTCCATCTATATTTTTAAACCAGTACAGAATCAATTAGTTAATAATTTACTATGTTTATAGGAATATAAAGATTTATAAGATAAAAAATATAGTCTTTTCCCTTCAGCAGCACACACGATGCTACTAGCCCTTTCCTCAAACATAGTATAAAGCGAATATGGATTAAAATATACTGGAATTTTATTTTTCAAATGATTGAAATGTGTCAAACCTTTTTACATGTACAAAAGACATGTACTGAGAAATTATAAGATGGTTTGAATGATAGAAACCAGCCATCAGTACATTTCATGTAACAGATACCATGTTAGGAACTTCTCGAATATTCATAATCATTGAATGATTGCTTTTACACAACCTGGTTTCTTTTCCTTCCCAAGCAACACACGCGTGTCCATTCCTGGGTGAAGGAAACATGCTTATAATTGGCCCTGTGCATTGATCATTTTTGTCTCTCATGTTCTCTGGCCTACCTCACCTCTTTCAGGGTCAGTGTTTTGACTCTTTACTCATTGTGGCTGCTATCTGGAGTTAGGCTGGGACACTGTGGAATTTACAACTCTGATGCTCATGGATGCATCCGGGGTTGAAACTTTTGACTCGGGCCTCACTAGCACTATAACAAACAGACATAACTAACACAGGCGAACTTAATTCGAAATGAAGTAGGCATCTATTCGAACATCAAGGGTAGCTCCAATAAGAGTCGCATCATTTAGTCGCTTGAAGCTTTATAAAATTCTTTGTAAAGGTAATTTTTGATTTTTTCCCATTGTAAAAACTCAGGTCCAGGTGTAGGTTTTGAGGGTTTGGAACTCTTGGTAGTAAGACTGCCAGCCATCCTTGTCACCGACATCCTTTGCTCCGGGGTTTTGTAAAGAGCTGAATTGTGTGTTATTTAGTGTTACTCTGAGAAATTAGTAAATGAGGTGCTGGAGATTTTACAAGGGGAAGAATTATAAAATGGTATTTCAGTATATTTGTGATATTTACAAAAGGCTTTTCCCTTCAAATATGTAAAAAAATAAAGCGTTCGGCTGAAGAGCAGTACTTGAAAATATAGATGTTCAAATGAAAGAGTTTTGCCTCTGATCTTGCACAGACAAAAAATAAAAAGGGTACTTTGTCTTCATGCTACTATCCCCACCTCTCTGTCCCCTCCTTCTGTGCCCCCCCCATAGGACATCATATGCTGGTAATTTTTTATATGTAAATAATACCAAACAAATAACTGATTACCTGTTTTGAAATTTTTTTTCCAGAAGAATATGTTTCAACCCAAGCAGGTAAATGGGATGAATAAACAATGCATAGATTATTTTAAACTGAAATTCACCACAGGGAACATTACCAAGGAAGTTTCCAGTATGGTTGATTGCCACAGTTGTCTCTAAACACAGGGTACTGTGTGTAATTTAATGTCTCTGGAGGCAACATTAAAAAATCAAAGGGGACAATGATGAGATGCACTTTGGTTTGGTGCTGATGCTTCCCAATGCTCAGTCATCAACCTTGACTACTCTCTCGAGTTCCGGTCCTCCTTTTTAAATTCACTTCTACGGTGTTTCCACCTTCTTATTCTTTTTCTATTTTTGTATGATCGCCATCATTTTCCGTCATCCAAGCTTGAGACCAGATACTACTCAGCTATAAAACTCCCTATGGATTCCTTCACTCATGCGTTACCACATGGTCCAGCAAGCCCTCTTCTGGGCATCTACCAGAAAATTTTGAAAACATTTCATCACAAAGCTATACACACCTCTATGTTGATTGCAGCATTACTCACGGTGGCCAAGACATGGAAACAATCAGTGTCCTACAATAGGTGATTGGATAAAGAAGAGGAGGTGCATGTATACTATGGAATATTACTCAGCCATAAGAAAAGATGAAACACTGCCATTTGTGACAACATGGTTGGACTTCGAGAGTATTATGCTAAGCGAATAAGTCAGACAGAAAAAGCCAAGAACCATATGATTTCACTCATATGTGGGATATAAAACTGAAACTCATAGAGACAGACAACAGTATGGTGGTTAATGGAGGGGTAGTAAAGGGTGACGGGGGACAAAAATGTGGTGACAGAAGATGGTTTGACTTTGGGTGGTGGGCACACAGTGCAATATACAGATCATGTGTCATAGAATGTACACTGGAAACCTATACCAGCCTATTAACCAATGTCACCCCAATAAATTTATAATTGAAAAAATATAAAAAGTAAATGAAAACCACCTAAAATAAATAAACAAAAATTAAAAGGAATATAAAAAAAATCACTTCCAAAATATTTCTACTTTCTGCCCCTTTTTTCCTACTTTTTTTATGATTGCCATTATTTTCTGTCACCCAAGTTCAGCAACAGACATTCCTCAGCTATAAAAACCCCTTTAGATTCCGTCCCTACGTGAAGGCTAAAATCCGCTTCCTTCTTTTCATCCCCACGGCTTCTCCCCTCACCCAGACGCCCATTACCTTTCATATGCATAATTACAGCTGTCTCCTCAGTGGTCTTCTGGCCTCCAGTCTCTTTAGACTTCAAGCTATGCTATAATCTGCTACCACATCAATTCTGCTAACTACTTTCCTAAATCATGTTTACTCTCTTTTTAACTAAAATCCTTTTTTGATTTTTCAAAGAAGGGTCTCATTTCTTGTCATAGCATTCGAAAGCCTATAAATCAACCGTGATTTTTCAGTTTTGTCTCCCACTACTCCTTCCAGGTTTCCTCTGCTTCAGCTAATTGAGACTATTTGCTGTCTCTTAAACATCCCCCTGCCAGTGTATTACCCTTCAATTGATTACTCCATTTCTCATTTTTTTGTCTAAATCCTCTGAACTGTTTAAAGTTCAGATCGAATGCCACTATGTTCATATTATCTTTTTATACCCTGGGATACTTTATCCTGCCTCTGTACTTCCAGAATATTTTTGTATATTTGCTTTAACCTCTCTTGTGCAATATATTATGTTTGTCATTGTATTAGTTATTTTCTTAATTATCTTATTTTATGCTACTATTAGAATGTAATCTCCTTGAAGGAAACATAAGAATTCTTACATATACAGGTACGTTTCATAACAGAAACTTAGATTTTTTTATAATGAAGAAAAAATAATATTTTAATTTCTAGGAAATGAAAAAAATCATTGAATAGCTTATATTATTGATGTTATTTGATGCATTTTAATACATTTGATACGTTAACTGATATCAATTGCAAAAAAATTCATGGGAACATTTTAATGGACCAGACACCCACCAAAATACTAATTTTGCTTACTCTAAAACAAGTCTCTTATTTTGTTTTTCTTTCCTACTGTAAAGCAATGTCAAGATCTTTTTTTTTATTACTCGGTTGATTTGCTGTGAAACATTTATCCAGTAGTGAAGATAATTTGAATAGTGAAAATGATTCCTGATATAAAAGTTCCCTTTTCTTAAAAAATAATATTTATCTTTTCATTGCATCGGAAAGTGATTGAAGAACGTAAAACATAATTTCAGTTATCAATTTCTGCAGTTATTTTCCGTAGTTACTCCATTTACCACTCAGAGCATCAAGTGGAGTGTCAATAGATCAAGTCTTTACCATCATAAATTATTTCAATAATAAAGAAACAGGGTTTTCTTGATGTTCCAGACAAGATAAAACTTTTATTTATGATAGTTTTCCAGTTGAGTGTGCACTTCGTAATATTTTCATAGTCAGTCTTGTATTTCAGTGGCAGTGGAAAAATCTCACCTTATAATTTTAACTTTGCAATAACATTCTGCACATTGGACAGTGAAATCAAACTAATTACTGTCACTTTGCATGTGCCTAATCTTCGGGGCCTATTTACATTTCATTGCAATGTGACAGCAGGAAAGAAGTAGCCACATGTGAAAAAGCCAAGCCACATTGTCAAGGAGAATGTTTGAGTTAAATCTGAAAGAAAGAAAGAAAGAAAAGAAAAAAGGGAGAAAGGCAAAGAAAAATATTTCTTCCCCAAACAAGCACAGTGTTGCAAGTTCGTATTGTAAAGAAATAAACTAGTGTAAATATCCGCCTATCCAAAGTACAGTTTTATTTTAAATTTAAACCCCTCTGCAACCCAGAGCACTGTGTTTCTAATAGGAAAACAGCAGAGAGACTTGCCCTTCACTGGAGGGCATGTCACATCGTCCGCGCCTTCTCTGCAAAACCATCAGGCTGGCAGTAGTGACAGATGAGCAGCTCACCATTAATTTCCCCCCTTTCAGGCCTTCAATCCAAACGGTGCATATTCCCCACGGGGAGGCATCAAGGCCTTTGCCTTTATTTCTCTTGCTAACTCACACCGACTTATAAATCAAATGCAGATAAGAAGAGAGGGCAAATATCAATCTTTATTGTTTTCCCTGGCCCTTGCCCACTGGCACGCTACTGAGCTTTGACTGAAAGGTTCTTCAAATTGTCCTGTGATTCACAGGTTAGGGAGTTCTCAGTGAGGACAAAACAAAGAAAATCTGAGAGAGAGAGAATTTGTGTATCTTGCCTTTTGAATTATAAGCTTTGTGACTGCAGTGTTTTAAAGGATGCATTAGCTAATATATGTGTCTAAGATGTTATTCTCATCGAGAAAACAAAGCTGGACTATAAAGCCCTCACACTCTTTCAGCACGGCTAGGAGAGCAGCAATCTTTCAAATGTTTCTTTAGTCTTATTTCCCCCCTTTACTGAAAGGAGCTAGTTTCTTAATAAAACTTGAAGAATTATTCAAAAGCAGACCCTTTGTCATGACTGATTTACTTTCCTTGAATTGGTATATTTGCATCATGACTGAAGTGTTTTGTAGAATATATTTGAAGTGTGGAGTTTGATATATTTAGGCTTTAGTACATGACTGTTAATATTTTATATTTTTCAAAATGTGCTTGGCACCTTGTCCACGGTGAATACTTAATAAATATTACATTTTTCAGATACTGAAATATCTGCAATACTGGTTTGATTTTTAGTGCTGGTGGTGATTTTATACTAATATTTAAGATGGTTTAAGATGTCTTTTTTTTTCTCTTGAAGAAATAACCTTCCTTTGAAGGAAACATATTTATAACTTTGTTTTATATATATATATACACACACACACATATATATGAGGAAGTTTTGACTTAAGTGCATGAAAATCATATTGAATTATAACAAATTAATCTTGTACTAAAAGTAAATTCAAAATCAGCAGGTGATGCAATATATTTTAAGCTCATAAAAGCTGGTCTTATGATTATCGACAAATTATAATATTATTTTCTTGCAAAACATAGACTGTTAATGCTGTTAAATGAGCGCAAATGTTCATGTCCAAAGCTGCCGGCTGGCCTTTTGTAGGTGACATATCTAGGAATTCAGAACTATTTCATTTTCTATTTCTCTTTTTTAAGGCTGCAGGCACCATCTATAAATTACGACTGATGACAAAAGTGGAAGCTAACAGTGGCAAAATTAGGCCCAAAGGCAAAATAATTATATATACAGCCTTCAGCAGTAAGGGAGAGAGCCATCAATCAGCCCCCAATTATTCACTAGTTAATCAGCTCTGCCCTTCCTTTATTGAAGGGTTACAGTGTAATTAAGTTGGCAGCATCCTTTTAATTCATCAAACATACAACACATGGCAGTGTTTGCTGCAATTGGGGGACAGCACCTTTGTGAGTTTGACCCCTAGGACTGCTGCTGTAGATGAGGAAAACTTCAGAGGTAAGAGAGAATATTTATGCGACAGCACAGCACTGAGACGGTGGTGTCTTCACATACACACCTAAGCTTGAAACAGCTAAGAGGACAGGATATTTCTGAGCACATTCAAATCTATAACATGAACCTTAAATATATAAAGGAATGTGCATGACCGTGCGTATTTATGTATGTGCGTGTCAATGGCACATATAAAAGATGTGAAAATAAAGAGATATGGCTGATTTCTGAAACGCAAATAAGCACTGATGCCTTCAGAACACAAGTTTTGGGAGAATACCCACTTATTCCAATGACAACACCATCATATAATCCTTTCTGGAGGGAAACTCTGTAAACCTTCATAAAGAGTTTATGTGGCATATCAGAAAATTAGACAAATGGCATTATGTTCACAATTTGAGGCATTTTATTTTGTTTTGATTTTAAAAAGATTTTATTTATTTCTGTTTAGAGAGAGGAGAAGGGAAGGAGAAAGAGAGGGAGAGAAACGTCAATCTGTGGTTGCCTCTCGTGCGCCCCCTACTGGGGACCTGGCCTGCAACCCAGGCAAGTGCCCCGACTGGGGAATCGAACCCAAGACCCTTTGGTTTGCAGGCTGGTGCTCAATCCACTGAGCCACACCAGCCAGGGCTGTTTTGATTTTTGTTTTTGAAAAGGGTTTTACTCTGTTGGATTGCCCAGTTCGTTTCAAAGTAAATTTGGTCTGTTTCCAAAAATGCCTTCCAAAACTCCTCCCTATTGAAAATGTTCTAAAAAGTCTGACAACAGCCCCTAATGATTGCAATAGTTACATTATTGCTGTCCACATGGAGCCTCCTCCCTTGTGGACTGTAAAGAGAATGACATTTGGATATTTAAGATGTGATGTGCTGTTTTCACAATTTCTAGAGTTTTGGATTATTTTCTCATCTGGCCTAAAAGCTGTAACTGAACATCATTTGTAAAGAGAAGTTCACAAATATTTTATTTCATAAAATATTTCATTTTCTAAAATCTGTCTAAATAGTTGCATCTCATTTACAACTTGGAACTCAACCATATTGTCTATTAAGAGTAATTCAATATGAAAAGATTCAAGAATATATCAGAAAACTGACATATTTTATGAGGTGGTTAACCTTACTAAGTACATGTAAAACACACACTCTCACACACAATGTGGAAATACTGGAACCAATGGTACAATAGTTAAACTAAATAGTTTGAATCATGCATGAAACAGCATGCAAGAAATGTGAAAATTTGAGGGTTTTCAAATCAATGTTAAATTGTTTTAGAGATTGTCTTTTCTGTCCTCACTTTTTTACTTTTTATTTATTTAGTCTCTATCATAGATTTTTAAAAAGTGAATTTATTGGGGTTACATTCCTTAATAAAATTATGCAGGTTTTAAGTGTACAGATCTATAACATATCATCTGTGTATTGCATCGTGCGTTTACCACACAAAGTTAACTCCCCTTCATTCAGCATTTAGCTCCCTTTTACCCTCTTCTACCTGCTCCACCCCCTTTCCTGCTGGCAATCACCTTACTGTTGTCTGTATCTGGGTTTTTTTTTTTAATCTCTTGTTGTTAATCCCTTCACCTTTTTCATCCAACCTTCCAACCCTCCAGCCCTCTGACAGCTGTCAGTTTGTTCTCTGTATCTAGGAGTCTGTTTCTATTTTGTTAGCTATTTTGTTCATTAAATTCCACATATAAATGAAATCATATGGTATCTGTCTTTCTCTGACTGGCTAATTTGGGAATTGCTCTTTGACTGTCCATGTGTTCTTTTTATTAACTACGTTCTAAAAAATTTGAAGGCAAGAATGTTTGTGATGCCTTCTTCCCTCCCCGAGGTGCTAGAATGATAACATGCATGTAATAAGGAAGCTAAGAGCCTTCACTGAAGGAAAGAAAGAAAGAATGAATGAATAAATGAATGAATATAGACAATGCATGTGAAACCTGGTTCAGCAGCTACTATTAATAATAGAAGTATTCACTTAGATTGAAAGTTAGTTGCATTGTTGAGATGCGCAATCTAAAACAAGTAAACCTCAAACATCTACAAAAGTAATCATGCAAAAAGAGATAAAAGAGAAAGCCCAACATTTCTTCCTGTCCAAAAAGGTATGACATTTTTATTTAAAATAATAGTACATTTTTAATCCCTAAACATAGTACCTTGATTTTGTCCTTCATGAATTTGATTTAATTGAATTGTGCCTATTTGACCAATAAGATTTTTATTTTTCTAGGTTTTTACCTACTAATTTAGTGGATTTCTTTTCTAATACTTCATACAAATACAAAATAAAGTTATAGGTACTTGATTTTTATTTCAAAAAGTTAAATAGATGCTATGTAGTTCTGACTCATATTATTTAAGTAATTCTTTCCCATGTCTTTCCTGTCTCTATCTTACATCTTCCTTGTACATTCAATTGCATTTTATAATTCATTTTATTATTTTCTGAGCAAAGAGAAAGATTTATAAAACAAGCATTAAAAATCATTTACTTTTGGTAATAAAAATATCAGTGTGTCCTTATAATTTAATGGGTAACCGTTCCCCTGATATTTCTCTTAGTCCCAATAAATTCCAGGAAGCGTTTCCTCTAATGACTTTTGCAAGTTGCAGCTTATTTCTAGTTTTCACTTTTTGAGTGTATAGTCGTTTACTGAATTTCATGGTAGGTTAGGCTAACTGCCCTGTCCATTCCTGAAAAGAGTCCAGTTGCCAAATTGTTTTCAATTAATTGTCGTGTTTTACAAAATGTCACTCAAATATATATGAAGAGAAATACCTAGCTTCTCTTTTTTTTAATATGCCAATCACCATATGTGATTGAGTTTATAAGTGAGAACCTGTGTGGAACTTATCTGCCTTTCCATTCTAAATTATAGCTTTGCTGGATAGAGTAATCTAGATTGTAGGTCCTTGCTTTTCATCACTTTGAATACTTCTTGCCAGGCCCTTCTTGCCTGCAAAGTTTCTTTTGAGAAATCAGCTAATAGTCTTATGGGAACTTCTTTGTAGGTAACTCTCTGTTTTTCTCTTGCTGCTTTTAAGATTCTCTCTTTATCTTTAACCTTGGGTAACATAATGACGACGTGCCTTGGTGTGGTCCTTTTTGGGTTCAACTTGTTTGGGACTCTCTGTACTTCCTGGGCTTGTATGTCTATTTCCTTTGCCAAATTAGGGAAGTTTTCTTTCGTTATTTTTTCAAATAAATTTTCAATTTCTTGCTCTTCCTCTTCTCCTTCTGGCATCCTTATGATTCGGTGTTAGTGTGTTTGGCGATATCCCAGAGTCTTCTTATACTCTCCTCAACTTTTTGGAATTCTTATTTCTTCTTTCTATTCTGGTTGAGTGTTTATTTCTTCCTTATGTTACAAATTGTTGATTGGAATCCCAGCTCCCTCCCCTTCACTGTTGGATCCCTAATAGATTTTTCTTCTTTTCACTTAGCATAACCTTCATTTCTTGTTTTATGTTGTTACCATACTCAATGAATTCTTTGAGCATCCTGATCACCAGTGTTTTGAACTCTGCATCTGATAGGTTGGCTATCTCCATTTCATTTAGTTCTTTTTCTGGGGGTTTGTTCTGTTCTTTCATTTGAGCTATATTTCTTTGTCTCCTCAATTTGGCAGCCTCCCTGTGTTTGTTTCTGTGTATTAGGTATAGCTGCTTTGACTTCCTCTCTTAGGAGTGTGGTATATTGTTGAAAAGGCACCTGTAAATTGTCTGTGGTCGAGCCTTAGGTAATCATAGGTTGGGAAACCTGCTTCACTGCTTTGTGGCTCTGTGTGGGAGGAAGGCTCAGAGAAGAGACTGTGCATCTGCCTGGCTTCTGGAGGTTTGCCTGGCACTCGCCCCATTTCCAGTCACTTCACCCATGCCCCATATGCAACTGGGGCCCTTCCAGCTCTTGTCCTGTTGCTGAATCCCAGAGTGGGTGGGTTTGTGTGTGTTTCAAGACCATGTGGGTCCTTTAACATGAGTTTCCTGAAAATCTGGCAGTTTCTTCCAATGCCTCAACCCTCACTTGTTTTTGACAGACAAAAGTTATGGGGATTTATCTTCCCAGCACTGGAATTCTGGGCTGTGTGGTCTGGCCTGGGGCTGTTTTCACTCACTCTCAAGGTATCTCTCCCAATTTTTATCCATCATATATGAATATGGAATAGCCCATGCCTGCTTTGCCACCACCTGTACCTCTCTGTGCCACGCCAGGCCTCTCTATCCATCTTTGCCTCTCTGATCTTTACCTGTCTGGATGAATGTGGTTTCTTTAAATCCTTGGTTGTTGGACTTATGTATGGTTCGATTTTCTGACCGTTCTGGGCGTTATTTGTTCTGAGATTTAGTTGTAATTATTTTTGTGGTTGCATGAGGAGGCGAAGCATGTCTACCTATGCCTCCATATTGACCTGAAGTCCCCCAACTTAAAAAAAATATTTAGACATATTGTGGGTCAGATGTCATCCCCTAAATCTGACAACTCTTAGCAGTCAAAGCCTGAGAGAGTGCGGTGAGGATGTAAGGTGGGTGGCCTGTCTGCTTCTCAGTACCAGAGTCACTGTAAAGGAGTCTCACTATTTTGCTTTTTCTCACTTTGCTTGCTAAAAAATGGAAAATTGTAGCTTTCCTCTCACAGAGAAACTACTTTTACAAAATTGCTTTTTACAAAATATATATAGCACGCTTTCTCTTCATCTGAGATGACAGGGTACAAGTATATCCCTTCTTAGGTCTTAGACGATGCAGAACTTTTATATTTTGAATGTCCTTGAAGGAAGAAGAAAATATATTGCATTAATTCAGTTCATAAATCAGCATCCAACTCTTTAAGAATGTGGATGGTAACGTCTGTAAAATGTGAACATTAAATATAATAATCATAGCACTCGTACCATTGTATTCTGATCCACATTTAATCCACAAAATAATCCCATGAGACAGAGAAGTTAAATAGATTACTCGAGTTTACACAGCTAGTATGTGGGAGCGTGGGGACTTAAAACCAGCAAATAAGCTCCATAATTATTTTTAACCATTACACTGTTAACCATTTTAACCATTACACTGTTAACCATTTTAACCATTACACTGTTAACCACTGTGACCTGTTGCACTTTGAGGGTCTAAAACTAGATGATTTAAAATCAATGCTTATTTCTTTGACTCACAATTTAAAATACCTTTGGAAGCTTCTTGCATTCCAATGTCAAAATAAAGTAATGCTATAATCTTTGGGCTCATACACCAGTATAATTTTAACAAAGCATAAATTGAATAAAGAAGTCATTGCTACACAGGGAAAGCATTGTGAGAATTGTTGTGTTCTGTTTGGGCTAATTAGCTAACCCTCTGGATAATCTTTACAAATTCAACATGAGTAAGCTTTACTCTTTAAAGACTCCATCTCTTCACTGTACAAATGAAAAAATTTCTGTTTTTATGTACTACTTTAGTATAACAGAGGTTAAAATTGTATATTCAAAAGTTTAATTACTTCACCTGTACACAAAATATTACATTGTAATCAGTATGAAATTTTTAGTAGTAGAAAAATATGATCATTCTGGTCAGTCAGTATATAATTTTATAAAATTTCTTTAGCATTGAAGTACTGCAGCTAATGAGCTAATTCATATGAAAATACTTTGTCAATAACAAATACTGTAGTATTATTTCTCAGATGAAATTAGCTTTTCTCCTTATTTAATACATTCCTTACTATTGATATATCACTTACCGTGCAGTTTTCTCAGTCTAACAGTATAGCAGAATGAAGTATTCAAATATCAGTTTTGCAGATGTGAAAGTGCCTCTTGGGATGAGTACATTATCCCGGGTTACTGCAAGTTGCCATTGATGGGACGCAAAGTCAGTCCTCAAAAACATATGTCTCTTGTGCATCATTCCACACTCGCCGTTGAACTTCCTATAACACTTATTTCTTCAATTTGTTATTCCCTTCTTCAGGTTTATTATTTTTAATTGATCCTCATGAGGTTTTTTTGTTTTATTTTAGTTTAGTCAAAGATATCATATACTTGATGTCTATAGGGAAGATTTAAGTGACGGCTATTTGCTTGATATGATGATTTCTGAATGCTTTCTAATTGTGAGCTTTTTATAACTTGAAATCAAATTTCGATTTTCAATATGACCTTTTATCAACCATGCTTCACACTCTGTGGCATTCATCCAGGCCCTAAACCTCAGTTATCTTTGATTCGGACTTTTATGTTCTTTAACCTGTCATATCTAGCCATTCATTTAATAAATAGGTATCAAGAGACTTCTATATAGAAGGCCTGGTTCTAGGCACTGGAAAAAAATTAAGGCTATATACATTAGGATTTTGGATTCCTTAACTTCATATTGTTTATAATTTAATTAGACAGATAAGTAAAGAGGTTACTTGAGGATGCTGATCATGTTTGATATTTTTCACAGAAGTTTTAGTTACATTTGTTGTTTAATATGTGCTGATACCTTATATATCACTTGTGGGAATGTAAAATAAGACAGCTCTTGTAGAAAACATTTTGGCAGTCCCTCAAGAAGTTAAACAGCAAATTACCGTATGAGCCAACAATTCCACTCTTAAGCATAAAACCATAAGAAGTGAGAAGTAGTCATCAAATGAAAACCTGTGTATGAATGTTCATAATAATACTAATCACAGTAACCAAAAAGTGGAAACAATCAAAATGGCCATCAACTAATTCATGGTTAAATTAATGTGGCATAGCCACACAATGGGATATTATTCAGGAAAGAAGTATTGTACCACCATATAAGTGAGCTTTAAAAACACTATGCTAACTGAAAAGATTAAGACACAAAATAAAACATTTTATAATTTTATTTATATGAAATATTGAGGAGACTTAAATCCATAATGACAGAAAATGCATTAGTGGTTGCTGGGGCTGAGGAAAGGAGAACAAAATAATGATTGATTAATGGGTATGGGGTTTCCTTCTGGGATGATCAAAATTTCTCAAACTTAATAGTGGTGGTAGTTGAACAACATGAAGAATGTATTTAATCACAATATTACATGGCATTGTGAATGTATTTAATCAAGAGAGTAGCTCTTATACAACTATTTCTCCCATAAAAGAAAGTCAGAATGTGTGTGTGAGAGCCTCACTTTCTTAGCGATGCACAACACTGCTATAGAATCCATTTCTTTCTTGTCCCACCCAGGATACTAAGGTGAGCTACGCAACTGGAGAGGAAGGGGATGAAGGAAGACGATGGAAGAAGATAAACAGGAAAAAGGGTTTGAAGATGCCAGTGAGGTAGGAGGAAGTTACGTTGACCTCCTTCCAGGACCAAACTGGAATGACAATGAACATATAGAGCAATCAAATCAACCTGGATAACCAGCTGAAGACTAGCTGAGCAGAGTCTTATAAGTAAGGACTTACAGAGGAAACAGCATCGAGACCGGTAGGAGGGGCAGACACACGAAAAGGGTTGGCTCTGCTCCACAGGCAGAGGCTGATAGTCAGGAGGAATATGTGAGCTGCAAAGGTTTCCCCTGGGGAGTGAGGTGTCTCAACCCCATGCCAGGATCCCCAGCCCAAAGCACCAGAGCCGGGATAGGTGCCCACATAACACCTGGCTTTGAAATTAGTATTTGCCAGAGAGAGAAAAGGGTCTTCTAGAAAACCAGGTGTCCACTTAAAGAATAAGTGCACAAAATCTCATTCACAGCCACTCAAGCTGGGCTCCAGGAAGGAGGGGGTAGCTCAGAGTGGACTGGAGTCCTGTGAGAGGAGACTGGGTTGTATGGCTGCATGAAGAGGGCTGGGATGATAGTCACTGGGGTCCCTGTGCTGAGTCCCTCTCCCTTACTATATATGTCATCTTTCTTGGGTTGATCGCTTCCCTCCATGTGGCATCAGCCTGGGGGAATGCAACAGTCCCACACTCCCAAATCCTTGTGACCCCACCCTGCTAAGCTCACACCCAGAAGAGGAGTCCTGTGAGCCTGACTGGCACCACTTCTTCATAGTAAATCCATTAACCTCATCCTCTGGACTCCCAACAGCCCCACTTTCTCTAACTCAGGCCCCCCAGGAAGTCCGGGCAAAATCTGGGACAAACTTCGTTGTGCGGCTTTAGGAATTGGGCCAATTTTCTCTCGCATGACTTACCAGTGCAGATCCCTCCTTTCACATGGTCAAACCTTGGTCTGTTTTGGCCTGACAAATTCTGCTGACCTCCCCCTGATGATGCCTTATGACTTCCCTCCCCACTTCAGATGTCTGTAGGCACTCAGGGGTGGTAGCCAGCTCTGGTATACTCTGGGTCTTTTGCTGATTGGCCTCAGACCAAGAACAGGCCCGAGTTTGAATCTATATCGGCCTGGTGAACACCGATAGACCCTCCCTGGTGACTCACTGAGAATCTACCTCACCCAATATGACGACCGCCAGAGGCTCTTTCAGTGACTGAGCCTAACAGGGAACAGGTGTGTGCAAGTAGGTGGAGGTGGATCTAAGGACAGGTTGGACCTTTTGTTGCTCCACCAAACCCAGGGCTTGGTGGTGATGCAAGCTAGCATTGGCTCATAGCTTGGCATTACCCACACATACTCAGGCCTAACAGAGGTGGCCACAAACTGTGGATTGCCTCGTAGCTCCAAAAGAGTTGTCCAGGGACAGTCACAGGCAGCGTCCGACATTGATCTGCACTGGAAACTGTTCCCAAAGGTCCCAGAACCTACATAACCAGGGGTAAGCTTCAGAGAACATCAGAGCAAGATACAATTAGCCCCACTAACAGCAAAACTAAAGGGACCCTGAAGAGGTAAATTGTGCTTAGAACCACTGCACAACAGCTAGTACACTGTGGTCTAGGTCAGCACTAACAGTCAGCCAGCCTGAGCGTAGATCCCATGGATGGACTCGATTACAAGAAGAGGGCTAATATAACCCACAAAAGTGATCTTCCTGGGCCACTCAGCTCAAGTGATCAAGGAGAGTGTATCACTGAGTCTCACTGAATAGCTACTACATAAGGCCTCCATATCAAGACTGGAATACCTTACAGATCTACCTAATACGTAGAAACAAATACAGAGAGGCTTTGTCTGTGTGGAGACAAAGAAACATACCCCCTTTGAGAAAATAAGATAAATCTCTAGAAAAATGACTAAATGAAATGGAAACAAGCAATCTACCAGATATAGAGTTCAAAATAATGGTTATAAAGAATGTTTAAAAAACTTAGGAGAGGGATGGATAAACTCAGTGAGAACTTAAAGAGATAACAAGCACGAAAAAGGACATAGAGTCCATAAAAAAGAACCAGTTGGAAATGAAGAATACCCTGGAAGGAACAATCAGCAGGTTTGATAAGAAGATGATAAAATCAGTGGTTTGTAAAACAAGGTAGCAGAAAACACCCAATCAGAGAAGGAGATAGAAAAAAGATTTTTCAAAATTCGGCATATCTAAGGGACCTAGTGACAACATCAATCATAATAACATTTGCATCATATAGGTACCAGAAAGAGAAGAGAGAGAACAAGGGTTTGAGAACCTATTTGAAGAAATAATGACTGAAAATTTCCTAGTCTGGTGAATGAAAAAGACTCAGAAGTCCAGGAATAACAGAGTCCCAAACATGATGAACCAAAAGGATTCCACACAAAGACAAATCATAATTAAAATGGCAAAGGTTAAAGACAAAGAATCTCGAAAGCAGCAAGAAAGACAATTAGTTATCTACAAGGGAACTACCATAAGACTGTCACCTGTTTGCTCAACAGAAGCATTTCGTCTGGAATGGATTGTCATGAAATATTCAAAGTGATGAAAAGCAAGGACCTACCATCAAAGACTAATTTACCCAGAGAGACTATTGTTTAAATTGAAGGAGAATTAAGATCTTCACATACAGGACAAATCTAAATTATTTTATTATCACCAAACCCGAATTACAAGAAATATTAAAGGGTCTTCTTTGTGAAGAAAAAAAATTAAATAGGAACATAGTTATAAATAATAAAATGACCTCTGGCTGGTGTGGCTCAGTGGGTTGGGCATCACTCCATGGACCAAAAGGTTGCCAGTTCGATTCTTGGTTAGGGTATGTGCCTGGATTGCAGGCTACGTCTCCAGTTGGGGACATGAGAGAAGCAATCAATCAATGTTTCTCTTGCACACTGACGTTTCTCTCCTTCTCTTCCTCCCTTCCTCATCTCTAAAAATAAATAAATAAATAATCTAAAAAAATAACATGGCAATAAAAATGTACCCATCAATAATCAATTTAAATGTAAATGGCTGAATGGTTGAGAAAATAAGACCCATATATATGTTGTCTAAAAGAGGCCCACCCGAGAATGAAAGATACACACAGACAAAAAGTAAATGGTTGAAAAAAGATATTTTATGTAAATGGAAATGAAAAAAAATTGGGATAGCAATAATTGTATCAGAGTAAAGAGACTGTAAATCAAAGGCTATAGTAAGAGACAAAGAAGGACACTACATAATGATAAATGGAGCAATCCTGGAAGAGGATATAAGCCTTTTACACATATATGCACCCAACATATGAGCACCTAATATATAAAGCAAATCTTAATGAACATAAAGAAAGAGATCAACAGTAATACGGTCAGAGTAGGAGATTTTACCACCCCATTGTCATCAGTGAATTGATCTAGACAGAAAATGAAAAAGGAAAAATTAACCTTAGATAATATACCAGACCAGATGGATTTCTCAGTAACTGATATTTTCAGAGAAATTCACCAAAACACATCATAATATACATTATTTTCAAGTACATATGGAACATTTTCTAAGATAGACCACATGTTAAGACAAAGAAAAAGTCACAAGAAATTTAAGAAAAGTTAAATCATATCAAGCATGTTGTCTGACCACAATGATATGAAACTAGAAATCAATGACAAAGAAAACTAAGAAACACACATGGAAGCTAAAATACATGTTACTAAATAATGACTGGGTTAACATAGAGATCAAGAAAAATATCAAATGAT
The DNA here is from genome assembly GCA_004026545.1 of Mormoops blainvillei. Classification (NCBI taxonomy): domain Eukaryota; kingdom Metazoa; phylum Chordata; class Mammalia; order Chiroptera; family Mormoopidae; genus Mormoops; species Mormoops blainvillei. The sequence goes on from PVJD01009692.1 coordinate 22,826, forward strand.
ACCTTGAGACAAATGAAAATGAGAACACACAGCAAACCCAAAATGTAGGATACAACCAAAGCAGCCCTAAAGAGGTAAATTCATAGCATTATAGGCATACCTCAGAGTCAAGAAATATCTCAAATAAACAACCCAATTTCATACATAAACTAGAAAAACAATAACAAACAAAGCTCAAAGTGATTAAAAGAGAGGAAATAATGAACTATAGAAGAAATAAACAAAAAAAATCTAAAAACCAAAGAAACCACTATTCTTTGAAAAGATTAGGAAAATTTATACACCTTTAATCAGACTCATCAAGAAAAAAAAGAGAAGACCAAAACAAAATACACCAGAACTGAAAGAGGAAAAGTGACAACTGACACCACAGGAATACAAACAGGTGTTCAAAATATTAAGAACAACCATATGGCAACAAATTGGACAATCTGAAAAAAATAAATTTCTAGAAACATATAATCTTTCAGAAGTGAATTTAAAAAATGTGAAATTTGGACAGACTGATTACAACTAGTAAAATCGAAGTGGTAACCAAAAACTTCCAATGAACAAAAGTCCTGGACTGAATGGCTTGACAGGTGAATTTCACCAAACACTCAAAGAACTAATACCCAGTCTTGTCAAGCTCTTCTAAAAAAATTCAAGTGGAACAAATGCTCCCAAGCTCGTTTTACAAGATAGCATTATTCTAATTCTAAGATCAGTAATAAGTATTATAAAGGAAAGAAATTATAGGCCAATACCTTGACAAACATAAATGCAAAAATTCTCAACAAAGTATTAGCAAACAAAATACAGCAATACATTATCTGATCATGCAACATGATCAGTGGAATTGATTCCTGAAATGGAAAGTTGGTGCAAATATTCACAATTCAATTAATGCGGTACTCCAACTAAAGAAAACGAAGGTTAAAAATCATATGGTTACATCCACAGAAGCAGAGATAGCTTTTGACAAAATTCAGCACCGATATTTATGATAAAAACTCTTAGAAAAGTGGGAATAGGAGAAATATATGAAGCCTGTCTGGAAAAAGTCCAACCATTGTTAATATAACGAGAATGGTTTGTGCAGCATCGATGTAATGTGGCAGCCAAGGAGAGTGGACTTGAACATGTATACATGAACAATGACTTCACTATACGAATCAATGTGGGTGGTAGATGCTTTTGAGTGAGCATGTGTACTGTGTGGCTGTCGCATTCAATTGACTGACTGAGTAGAGCAATTAATCTGCATCCAATTTTGTGTTAAGCTTGAACATTCTTCCATGGAAACTGTTCAGATGATTCAGAAGGCCGCAGCTATGGGCAACTGGTAATTGGCAGCTTCATCACGACACGTCCGCGCATGCATCACTTCTCGTGCAGGGTTTTTTTGGCAAAACATCAAATCAAAACATCAAGTCAGGTGACTTAGCCCCTCTACAGCCCAGATTTGGTGCCCTGTGACTTCTGGCTTTTCCCCAAACTAAACACCTTTGAAAGGGAAGATTTCAGGACATCGATGAAATTCAGGAATATACAATGGGGCAGTCGATGGCAACTGGGAGAACTGTGTGAGGTCCCTAGGTGCCTACTTGGAAGGGGACTGAGGCATCATTTTCCTATGTACAATGTTTCTTGTATCTTCTTCAATAAATGTCTTTATTTTTCATAAAACATGGCTGGATACTTTCTGGACACACCTGTAACTCAACATAATAAAGACCATATATGACAAACCCACAGTTAACATCTTACTAAATGAGGAAAAACTAAAAGCATTTCCCTTAAGATCCACAACAAGATAGCGATGTCCTCTTTCGCCACTCTTATTCAACATAGTACTGAAGTCCTAGCCACAGCAATCAGACAAGAAGAAGAAATAAAAGGCATTTAAATTATAAAGGCAGATAAAAATCTGCCATTATTTGAAAATGACATGATACTCTATATCTACCTCCCTAAAGATTCCACCGAATCTTCTAGAACTGATAAATTCACTAAAGTAGCAAGATACAAAAATAAAATATCCAGAAATCAGTTGCATTTTCATACACCAATAATGTACTATCCAAAAGGGAATTTAAGAACACAACCTCATTTAAAATTGCATAAAAAATACCTAGAAATAAATTTCACCAAGGAGCAAAGAGATCTGTAGAGAAAATTATAAGACACTGAGGAAAGAATTTGAAGAATATACAAATAAATGGAAGCATACAACATGCTCCTGGATGGGAAAAATTAACACTGTTAAAATGTCCATAGTACCCAAAGCAATAGGTAATTAAACATGATCCCTGTCAAAGACCACTGGCATGTTTTGCAGAACTAACACAAATATTCCAAAAATTTTTATGGAACCACAAAAGACCCCGAATAGCAACAGAAATCTTGAGAAAGGACAAAGTTGGTGGAATCACACTACCTGATATCAAAATATATAATAAGGCCATAGTAATTAAAACAGCATAGCATTGTACTAGCATAAAAACAGACATACAGGTCAATGGAACAGAATAGAGAGCCCAGAAATAGACCCATGTCTTTATGGTCAATTAGTATTTGACAAAAATAAGCATGAAGATACAAGGACATAAAGATAGTCTATTCAATAAATAGTGTTGGGAAAACTGGACAGGGACATGTAAAAAATGACACCAGACCACCCTCTTATACCATACAAAACAATAAAGTCAAAATGGGTTAAAGACTTAAATGTGTCTTGAAACCATAAAACCCTTAAAATAAAATATAGGCATATAATCTTGGATATTTCCCTTACTAATACTTTTTTCTGAAATATGCCCTTGGGCAAAGGAAAGAAAAAATAATTGGACTACAGCAAACTAAAAAGCTTTTGCACAGCAAAATGAAAGGACATTTCACTGACTGGGAGAACACATTTGCCATCATACATCTGATATGGTGTTGCTATGCAAAATTTATATAGAACTCATACAACTCAACACCAAATAAACAACTCAATCCAACTTTTAAAAAATGGGCAAAGGACTCAAATAGACACTTTTTCCGAAGAAGACATACAGATGTTCAATGTATATGTGCAATGATAGTCAAGGTCACTAATCATCAGAGAAATGCAAATTAAAACCACAATGAGATATCACCTCGCACCTGTCAGAATAAACCTAAAGTAGATAAAAAATTTAAATGTTAGACTAAACAGTAAAAATCCAAGAAGAAAACACAGGCAGTAAAATCTCAAGCATTCCACATAACAATATTTTAAATTATATTTCTTCCAGGGCAAGGGAGACAAAAGAAAAAAACAAATGGGACTGTAACAAACTAAAATGTTTTTGCACAGCAAAGGAAACCATCAATGAAATGAAAGGACAACGTACTGAACAGAAGACATTCGCCAATGATCAACTGGATGACTGATTACTATCTTAAATTTATTAAGAATGCATATAATTCAACAACAAAAAACACATACAATTCAATTAAAAACTCAGCTGAGGAACTTAATAAACACTTCTCCAAAGAGGACATAAAGACAGCCAATAAACATATAAAAGGTTGCTCAATGGCTCAACGTTACTAATCATCAGAGAAATGCAAATTAAAACCACAATGAGATATCACCTCTCGCCTGTCTGGATGGCTATTATAAATAAATCAACAAACAAATGTTGACACAAATGTGGAGAAAAAGGAACCCTAGTGCACTCTTTATGGGAATGTAGACTGGTGCAGCCACTATGGAAAACAGTATGATGTTTCCTGAAAAATTAAAAATGGAACCGCCTTCCATTCCACTTTTGGGAGTGTATCTGAAGAAACCGGAAGCACTAATTTGAAAGAATATGTGCACCTCGATATTCATTGCAGCATAATTTATAATAACCAAGATTTGGAAGCAGCCCAAGTGCTCATCAGTAAATGTGTGGATAAAATGCTGTGGTACATTTACACAATGGAATACTACTTTGCCATAAAAAAGAAGAAAATCTTACCCTTTCTGACAGCATGGAATGACTTGGAGATTATTATGGTAAGTGAAATAAGCCAGTTAGAGAAAGACAAGCACAGTATGATTTCACTTATATGTTGAAACTAGTAAGTTAAAACAGCCCAAGAAAAAGAGAAACAGACTCATAGGTACAGAGAACAGACTGACAACTGTCAGAGAGGAGGGTTGTCAGCGGTCTTTGTAAAAAGCGGGGAGTAAGCAGCAGAAACTGGCAGTTACAGAAGAGCCACAGCGATGCAGGCTGCAGCATGGAGAATATAGTCAATGATGTCCAGATAACTGGCCATGGGACCGGCTGGTTGCCTGGTGCAGTTGTTGGCCGTTCTGTAGAGTGAATGTTTCCCAGCCACTTTATTGTATGTCCAAAACTGGTGTGGAATGCTATTCAATGTAAACTGTGGTTGAAAAACTAAATAAGTAACCAAAAACTTTTTTCTACAGAAAAGTGAGCACAAGAGTAAGTGGCACATGCATACAATGGAATATCATTTGGCCTTCGAATGAATAAACTTTTACCATTTATGTCAACATGGACAAGCCCAGTGGGCCTTGCACTAAGTGCATTAAGTCACACAGAGAAAGACAAACGTGATATGATTTCACTTATATGTGAAAAGTAGAAAACAAAATAAATGAGCAAATGAAACAGAGACAGACTCATAGATACAGAGATCAAACTGATAGTTGCCAAAGGAAAGGTGGGTTTTCTGGCGGGTGAAAAGGTGAAAGGAATAAAAGTATAAATTGTGTGTGGGGGGTCACAAAATAATCACAGAGATGTACAGTACAGCCTAGAAAATACAGTCAATAATATTGTAATAACTATGTATGGTGCAAGGTGGATACTTGACTTACTTTGGGATCACTTCATAGATTATATAAATGTGTTACCACTATGCTGTATATATGAAACTAATATAAAATAATATTCAATGTCAATTGTAGTTAAAAAATAAATAAATAAAGTGTTAGAGGAAAAAAACCTGTGAACCTAAAATATAACCAGAAAAGTTAACGTGTAAAGATGAAGACAATAAAATTATTCTCATATGTAAAAAAACAAAAAGTAAAATAATCCAAGTTCATACAGAGGATATTATGACTTCAACATATCTTTTCTGGGGGGTGTGGTACAATTCAACCTATACAGTTCATAGTAACAATCAGGACTTTTTGAAAGGTATTGGGGAATAAATTTCAGCTCTACTCTAGGCCTTCAGTAAGTCAGTTATTTCCGTGAACTTCATTTCCTCATGTGTAAAATGAGGATATTAATATTTACCTTATCCTGTTTTTTGAAGATGAATGCTAGTGAATACAAAAAAAACCATAGCAGGTAGCAGGAGGTTCAAAAACGATATTTTTATTTATTCATCAAGTGATGGGCACTTAGGCTGTGGATAAAAAAAGCTGTGGTACAGTTACACAATGGAATACTACACAGTAGTAAAAAAGAAGGAACTCTTACCTTTTGCGACAGCATGGGTCAACTTGAAGAATATTATTCTAAGTGGAAAGACAACTGCCATATGATCTCACTCAGGTGTGGAATCTAATGAACACAATAAACTAACAAACAAAATAGAAACAGAGCATAGATACATGATACAGACTGACAGCTGCAGGAGGGGAGAGGGAGGGGACTGGGTGAAAGATGGCGGAGGCATCAACTGAAGAACATTTATGCGTGACCGATGGACACAGACAACGATGTGGGGGTTGGCTGAGGAAAGAGAGGAGGTGACTGGGTGGAGGCGACCAGAGGGAGAGAGAACAGGGACAATTGTAATTGGATAAACAATGAAAAAAGGCATTTTTATTAAGAATTTCTTTGCCAGATAAGTAGAAAGCCAGCTTATATTTAGTAGAATTAGTGCAATCTAGTATTAAATGACACATATAATTTCTGAGTAATTTTACATGTTGTATCTAATGCTTGCTGAGATAATTTATGTTCAATGCCTCCACATGATTATATTGTAAAAGGCACCTTATCACAGAGCAGATGAAAATAGTGCCACTTATGTTCTGACATCACAGATTCACTAATTTCAAAGAGTTCAGGACCTCCAAAGAGTACCTATTCCCCATTAATATACTGGCTTCTTGGACACGAATTTTTTTAGTTGAATCAAAAATTTAGCAGGAATTTAGGTAAAATTTCACTTTCAGGCAGGACAACTTCTTCGGCTAACCCTTTGACAAACATCAAAAATATAAATGGCTGAGTAAATAGCACACACACAAAAAGAATATAAATGGCTTATTCATTCTTTGTCATATCATGTATATCTTATGTGCAAAATTGACTTAAATTTGCTTGCTCTAGGAAACAACACATGCCTAATTTAAGTTTGTTGTTCTCAAATTGCCCTTCCCATGAAGTGCGCGTAGGGGGGCAGGTGCTGCCATTACAAATGTGGAAGTAATGCAGATCTGAAGGACTGTACTTGATAGCAAACCACATGGCGCCTGTGCCTGGAGCAGAAAGACTGCTGTCAGCTCTTCAAAACGTCACCTTGTTACAATTTCCAGAGACTCACAGCGCAGCTGTGTCAGGCAGAATGTGGCCCACGGTGTTTGGAGTACATATACTAATCCAACCTAATCTCCAAAGGGCGATTCCTAAATCTGGGTGATCAGAAATTTGCACCACTTTTTTTTTTTTTTTAATCTTTCTGGGCCCCAGTTGGCCTTAAATGGACATAAGGCATGATGAGATCCGGGCAGACATTATTCTATTCTTAGCTCAAATTTCACAGTCCAATCTTCTTTTTTGGACTAGATGAGATGATTTCCTTGAAGTGCTAATATTCACTTTTGATTGATTCTGCAGGCCGTTTTCAAAGTTCGCAGTTTTTATTTATTTTATTTTATGGAAATGCACCTTTTTATTTATTTTATTTTTTATTGTATTTTCCTGTTACCATTGATCCCCCTTTTACCCTCTTGGAATATAGTATTTACTGTAGACATAAATAGGATCAGTAATAGCCCAAAGTCTGCAACAAAGATATCCATTCATATGGCAATTCACCCCGCCTACTGCAGTCAAAATAATGTCGGTTTTTCTCTCAATTTATAATTACTACTTTCAAAAAAAAGTGTTTTAGCCATGGAAAAAATGAACTGTATCATAACGACCAATGAGTGTTGTCAAATGCGTCTTTAAATTGACGGTCTTATACGTGGCTCTTTTGAATTCAGAATGTTGTAAGAAAGCAAAATAAAGCAAAGTTTGAAATGTGTGCTTGTTTAATGCCCCTTCCACCATCTCTAGCTGAGAATACAGGTGGCCGAGCACAAGAGTTCCTGCCAATTTCTAAAGTTACACTTTTATCCACTAAACAAGCATCCTGATCCGGGTTACCAAACAGGGCGCTCAACAGGGGCCCCTGAGCGCGCATATTAAATGTCGCTTATGCCTCTGCCTGGGCCATCCACATTAGGGAATGCTTGATCTCAGTCTGTTTCACCCTCTTCCTGTGTTCCGTGGCTCTGGGTAATGAACTTTCCCCAGAGACATTTCTCAGAAAGGATCTTCACGTAGAAAAGTTGATGCACATGCTTCTATTTTAAAAACCACATGTTCAGCACATTTTTCTTTTGTGAAATGGAATATGGTTTAAGTTTGTTTCAATCAAAAAGAAAGTTTGGCTGGAAAGACTTATGTCAAAGTGCAAAAGGTTTTATACACATTGAAGGTTTTTTCCTTTTTCTTCCTCTTATAACTGAAGAGGAGAAAATAATAAAACTCTTTGCCATAACAGCAGTTGATTTTTTACATATGGATGAATTTATAAGGCAGCTTGTTATGAAAACACCATCCTTTTTATTTATTTTGGATTCAGCTGATTTATTGTAAGAGTCACATCAAGAAAAGCAGCTCTTGCCTCTACTATGAAACTTAATATGTATTCACAGTAAATAGTCTCAATGTCTGAATTTAATGGCTCATATTAAAAACGGATTCTTGAAGTAACTGCTATTGTATCAGCATGGTACCTAAGGAGTTTTACTTTAATAAATACCTCCTCTAATTCAGTATTCATATTCAATAAAACGTGTATCTGAATATGGAAAATTCCTGACCTACACAATGACTAATAAAATTAAAATTTAATTGCTTATTGCTAAATCATATTGTTAAATAGTAGGTAAGAGAAAAAATTCTTGTACCTGACATTGCTTTGTAACGTCTGAGTCACTCAATGTCACTTTAAGGGTAAAAGTTTTTGGAGTTGATGTCTTAAGAAAAGGAGATCATTTTGAATCTGTAGATTCAAGAATCCCAGTAATTCGCATTCAAACACATACTTGATGAATTTTTATTTTATTTTTACAAGTTTTGAGTACTCATATTTAAAGCCACATCAAATAGTTTGTCTACAGAGTGTGTGTTAAATAAAATCAACCAGGATTTCTCAAGCATTCAACTTATTCAAGGCATAACAGTGGAATCTGTGAGGGCCACAGAAGACTGAGACAACATCCCCATTCTCATGGAGTTTAGCCTGCAGTCTCGTTAAGAAGACAAGACAAACACACAGAAGTTAAGAAACAGAAAGTGATAGTTTATAAGATATCCTCGTGCAAGTGTCCAAGTTTTATGAATATGAATAACAGTATTATTCTTTCTTAGTTATTAATTTTTAAAATGTTTACTGAGTATTTATCTTCCATAATATGTGCCAAGAACTGATCTTGGGAAACTTTAATCCATGCTCTGCCTCCTCCATGGGCTACTAGTAAAAAGTCAATGAGATGATACACTTAGTTAGTAATACCCTCTAATGTCTGTCACCCTGCTGATTCCAAACGGATGTAATGAATGAGTAACAGCCATCGAATGGGCAGATTTAGACCAGGTTTACAATTCATTATCCACAACTGATTTACAAGTGGAAGTTGCACTTCACAAGTCTTTTATTTTTAAAAAAATTCTTACCTGAGGATATGTTTTTATTGATTTTACAGAAGAGAGGAGAGAGAGAGAGAGAGAGAGAGACAGAGAGACAGAGAGACAGAGAGACAGAGAGAGAGAGAGGGAGACACTCAGTTGTCTGCCATTGGTGCCCTGACCAGGGATTGAACCCGCAACCTTTTGGTGCACAGGACGATGCTCCAACCAACTGAGCAACCCAGCCAGGCTAACACACACCATTAAAAATTTTTTTTTGTTATTGTTTTTTGATTGCTATCTTAGTTCAGGCTGCTATAACAAATATATTATAGGCCGGGTGATTTAAAGAACAAACATTTTTTCTTATAGTTCTAGGGGTTGAAAGTCCAGGATCAAGGACCCAGTGAATCTGGTGTTTGGTAAAGACCTCTTCCTGATTTGTACACAGCTGCCTTCTTGCTGTATCTTCACATGAGAGAGTGAGGGAGGGGGAGGGAGAGAGGGAGAGAGATAGAGAAAGAGGGAGAAGGAGAGAAGAGAGGAGAGAGAGAATATCTCATGTCTCTTCTTTTAAGGGTACTAATCTCATCATGAGAGTTTCACCCTTTTGACCCCATTAGTTTCCGAAGGCCCCATTATCTAAATACTATCACATCGAGGATTAGATTTTAACATATAAGTTTAAGGGAGACACAAGGATACAGTTCTTAACAATTACTTAATTAACCAATTTAAACGAAGAAGCCAAATTCAATATTCAATAGTTATGCTAAATTCATGTGAACTCGATTGTGGTAAACTAAAAAATCAAGTGTGAGCTGAATAGCTGTGATTGTTATTACTCTTTGAGGGAAGGACGGCTGGAAGAAAAATGCACTGGGAGCTACAGTATAGAACACTAAATAACTTCAATAGATATAAATATGCAAGCAATTAAAAGAGAAAAAATTATTCTTGTCAACTGTTTCTTCCTAAATCACCCACCAATCTATATCAAGACACTAGAAAGTACTTTATTTGAAACAAGACAGGAAATTCTAACCAGGGTCAGTTAAGCACTAGGGACGTACAGTCTGTGGTTATACTTGCTAAGATAGTTACCATGGGTGCTTCTTCTAGGACCTGCTAAGCATCCCTAGATGTCAGGCGGCTGGGATTGAAAACTGTCTTTGTAAGGAAAGAAGGCCCAGTCATTCGGGAATTTATGGTTGGCTTAGTCAGCTCAGGTTGGTATAGTAAATTACCACAGATTGTGTGGCTTAAACACCAGACATATTTCTCACACTTCTGGAGGCTGGGGGTTCAAAATCAAGGTCCTGGAAGATTCACTTTTTGGTAAGAGCCTACTTCCTGCCTTGTAGGTGGCTATTGCCTTCGTGTGTCCTCAAATGGCAGAGAAAGAAAAGGCTGGTTCTTTTCCTCTTTATGGACACAAATTCCATCACGTGGGCTTCACCCTTATAACCTAATTGCCTCTCAAATGTCTCAGCTTCAAAGGACAATAAGACTTCAACATATGAATTTGTGTGTGTGTGTGTGGGGTAAATACACAAATACTCCGTCCATAGCAGTGAATGATACCCTGTGATATCTGCCACCCAGCCGATTCCCAGGATTGACTGAACCACTCTAGCTGTTGAGGTGGGTGTCGCCTTCCTCCTGGTTATATCAACAATGTATCTTGGTAACCTGAGATTACTTCTGCATAAAATAAAATATAGTATGATACTTTCCAGACCTCCTGACCTTTTCCTTGTTGTCCCTTGGATCCTCTCTCTCCACCCTCTGTGGAGAAAGATAGAAAGAGCAATAGTTAACATTATCTTATTTTTTTCTGAAGTAGGTCCCAAATGGATAAGCACAACAGACAAATCATGGCCAGCTAGATCAAAAGTAGGACAGGTTCCACATGGAACACCACTCGGTCATAAGAAAAGATGAAATACTGCCATTTGCGACAACACGGATGGAGTTTGAGAATGTTATGCTAAGAGAAATAAGTCAGTCAGAAAAAGCTAAGAAGAGTATGACTGCACGGATATGTGGGAAATAGAACTGAAGCTTGTGGACACAGACGGCAGTGTGGTGGTTACCTGAGGGAAGGATGTGTTAATTGTGGCCAGTTGAGACCACAACGGGATCCCAAAGCACTGTGTGACAGACTTGCTAGCATTCCTGGAAGTGTTATATTTCCTGCTCATGAAAATGACATGATGTAATATAGAAAAAATGCTTATAAAGAATGGTACACAGGGCGTCAAAAGCCTCCCATCAAAAAGCACATCTACAACTTGGAAATGGACTCTGAACCCTTCATAAGAGTACTCAGAGTACATTCATTATGTGCATCAAATGTGTTGTTTTCCTAAACCATCAACCTTTGCTGCCATAGGATGACGTTTGGGGTCCAGGGAGTTTGATTACTAAAACATCAACAGCCACTGATTGGTAAGTTCCAGTATATTTAGAATGATTGCTCTTTTAAATTTTGGAGGGTCAATAGAATGGATAGAGATATAACCTACCTATTTAGGATTTTTATAAGGTCCATAGACTTTCTCCGTAAAAATGCAAATACGCATATATGCAAAAAATTTAAGATATTGTTGAGTAAGTTCATGGAACCATTAAAGCTTCTTACTGGACTTAGAGTTTAACAGTAACTTGTTCTTTGAGTCATTTTTTTACAAGACATTGAGAGGTCTAGATTGATGAATCTGTAAGAATACGTGATGAAGATTTTCAGAGAGCATTTAGCATAGCAGACAAAACAAATCCTTCTTAATAGAAGCCAAAATACCTCCCTTTGTATAGATTAACAATGCCCTAATGTCATGGCGTAGTTTCTCAAGCTTTCATTGCCATTCTTAGGTTAATCAATTTAAATTGAGAAATTGAAATTGTAACACAAAGTTAACTTGTACTCATGTGACAGTTATATTATTCAAACTTCATGAAATGTCGATGTTTACAAATAATTTGTCTGCTTTTCTTCAGAATAATTTATTTACCTCTTCTCATGATTAGTCCGAAGTAGGAAATATATTCTCTTATCAAGGCCCCTAACTTAGAAAGTATTACAGAAGAATTTCTAGCAATGTCTTATCTAGTTAGTTATAAAGATATGAAAGATGTTTTCTGTTAGGGCTATGGATCACGTTGCAACTTATCATTCATAATCTGCAAGCAGAGATGGGATGGAATAGGAGTACCAGTTCAGGCTGAATGAGTTGGCGAGGTTGCATGTGCTCACGGGAAGTAAGAAAAAATGGAGGCAAAGCATAGAAATAAATATTAATGTAATTAAATAAACGTTTTCAAAAATTGTATGAGAAGGACATTGGGTTCTTTTTCTTGCCCTCTATGTAGAATCTTCTGGACTTTTTTGAAACTGTCTTAACACATACGAGGTCTGTCCTGAAGGTATCCAGCCACATAATATGAAAAATAGAGACATTTATTGAAGAAGATACAAGAAACATTGTTCATAGGACAAGGACGCCTCAGTCCTCTTCAAAGCAGGCACCTTGGGACCTCACACAGTTCTCCCAGTTGCCATCAGCTGCCCTGTCGTATTTTCCCGAATCTCATCAATGGTCTGAGATCTCTTCCCTTACAAAGGTGATTTCAGTTAGGGGAAAAGCCAGGAGTCTCAGGGCGCTAAATCTGGGCTGCTGGGAGTGCTGAGTCACCTGGGTGATTTTATCTTTTGTCAAAAAACTCTGCACGAGATGTGATGCATGATGTTGTCGTGATGAAGCTGCCAATCACCTGTTGCCCATAGCTGCAGCCTTTTGCATCATCCAGATAGTTTCCATGGAGGAATGTTCAAGCTTAAATCAAAATCTGATGCAGATTCATTGCTCTACTCACTCAGTCATTTTGAATGTGACAGCCACACAGTACACATGCTCACTCAATGGCGTCTACTGCCCCCACTGACTAATACAGTGAAGTCATCTTTGTTCACACATGCGCATTCCAGTCCACTCTCCTTGGCTGCCTGGTTACATCGATGTTGCACAAACCACTCTCTTTATATTAACAATGTCTGGACCTTTTCTGGACAGACCTTGTATGCTTACCTGTATTTAATCACTGTAACAGCTTAAATATTTTCTTCTGAGATATATCCATATATTGTAATTGAGAATGATATATATATATTTTTTTCGTAAAATTTAGATTCGCAAACATGATCCTTAGAAGAACACAGGGTCCTTTAGCTTCTAATTATCCCCAGATTAATTCATCTTGGTCTTTAAAAAGAATGTTAGATGCTACAGAATTTAGGACAGAACTCTGTGACTCAAATTTAGAATTCCTTTTAGGTCACTGTTGAAATTCTACTTGTCATTTCCCAAATAGCATATGCATAATCCACTTTCAAATATCTATTTACTACCCATGCCTGCCAACATTCTGCATGTGCTATCTCATCTGTCCTTTTGAAGTATCAAACTGGGCTCCCTCCTAAGTATAATACTAACATTCCAACTCTAGAATCTAAGTTAAAATTTTTTCTGCTTTCAAAAATGTATTTTTTCACCTCCGATGCAGTCACACATTACCCTGGTCCTACCTGTTCTTTACTAAATTTCAAGAATTCTTTCAAATTTACCCCACTTATGCCCTCTATACAACTATTCAATTCTACAAAAACCACTAAATCAAATCATTCTGCCTCTTTTGAACTGCATCTCACCTCTAGGTTTTATAATAATGGTGATGATGATGATAATGGTAATAAATTTATTCTTATTGGTTTGTGAAAAGTATGTAACATGAGATTTACCCTCAAAATTTTTTAACAGGAAAGTGTTAACAATTGCATATTGTTTTTCAACAGGTCTCTAGAACTTTCACCTTGCTTGACCGAAATGCTATACTTATTGAATAGCAACCCTCTCTTTGTCTCCCCCCAACCAGGAGAAACTACAACTCAGCTTTCTGCTTCAGTGAGTTTCACTGCTACTTCATATAGGGGGGGAATCATATAGCATTTATCCTTATGTGGCTGGCTTACATGATGGCATAAGGTCCTCGAGATTTATCCATGTTGTTGAGTGGGACAGGAGTTTCTTATTATTTAAGGCTGAATAATATTACATTGTACGTAGAGGTTGCATTTTCTTTATACATTAATTTATTTGCTTATGTCATTCATGAGTATTAAGGCTGTTTCCATCTTTTGGATAGTGTGGCTAATGCTGCAGTAAGCACTGAAACGCAAACATCTTTTCAAAATTCTGTTTTCAGTTCTTTCAGATATACACCCAGAAGTCAGATGGTTGAATCACATGGTGATTTTATTTCTATTTTTTTTAGGAATCACCACATATTCTTCCATAGTGTCCGCAGCATTTTCCATCACAAAAAATTAGTGCACAAGGGTTCCAATTTCTTCACATGCTTACCAACGCCCATTATTTATTTATTTATGTCCTATTTAATGGCCATCTTTACATGCATGACATGGTAGCCCATTGTGGATTTGATTGCCATTTTGGTGATGAGTACTAAGTTTGACCATTTTTTCATATAACTATTGGCCATTTGCATGGGTTTTTTCTTGGATAAATTTCTATTCAATTCATTTGCCCATTTTTAAAAATTGAGCAATATTTATTTATTTATCCATTTATACTGATGACTATCACATTGCAGGAGCTCCTCACAGATTTTCCATATTAACTTCTCATGAGTTATATGAGTTCCAATACTTTCTTCTATTCTGTCAGTTGCCTAGTCACTCTTATTGTTTCCTTTTCAGCACAGAAGATTTATTATTTGATGTAGTCTCACTTGCCTATTTTTGTTCGTATTGCTTTACATTTGGTGTCATATCCAGGAAATCACTGGCAAGACCAGTCTTATGAAGCTTTCCCTATAAGTTTTCTTCTAGGAGTTTTATAATTTCAGGTGCTACAATTCAGTCTTTCAGCCATATTGAGTATATTCTTGCGTGTGACATAAAATAGGGGTCAAATATCATTCTTTTGTATGGGCATATTCAGTTTTCCCGATACCAAATGAAGAGGCTGTCCTCTCCCTATTATGTGATCTTACGACCTTGTTAAAGATCATTTGATCATACATGCGTGGGTTTGTTATTTGGGTTTCTATTCTGCTCTACTGATCCATATGTCTGTCTTCATGTTAGTACTATACTGTTTTAATTACTGTACCTTTGTAAGATTTGAAATCAGGAAACATGGCACCTCTTGCTTTGCTCTTTTTCTCATGGATGTTTTGTTTATTTGGTTTCCTTTGTGTTGCCATATGAATTTTAGGATTTTAAAAATATCTATTTCTTTAAAAAGTCATTGTAATATTGATAGGGATTGCATTGAATCAGTAGATCACTTTGGGTAATATGAGCATTTTAACAATATTAAGTTAACATGGGATGGCTCTTCATATATTTGTGTATTTAAAATTTTTTTCAACATTTAAAAAATTTTTTAGCGTACATATCTTTTACTTCATTGCTTTTTTAATTCTTTTAAATACTATTATAAATGGGATTCATTTAAATCTCCTTTTCAAGTGATTCGTTGTTAGTGTATAGAAATACAACTGATTTTTATCTGTGGATTTCGTAGCCTGCAACTTTACTGAATTTATTAATTCTTACAGTTTATTTTTTTTTGGTGTGAAATTGTTAGGGTTTTCTATATATAAGATCTTGTCATCTGAACAAAGATAGGCCTTTCACAACGTTTTTTTCCTCAGTTTGGAAGGCTTTTATTTCTTTTTCTTGCCTAATTGTCCTAAACCAGCACTTTTAGCCCTATAAGAAATAAAAGATGTGAGAGTAGGCGTCTTGTTTTATATCTGATCTTAAAGAAATAGCTGTCAGTTTTCCATAGTTGAGTGGTATTAGTTGTATGCTTCTCATATGTTGAGCAAGCATCTTATTCCTAGATTTTTGAATGTTTTTATTATCATCAATAGACAATTGGATAAAGATGTGATGTGTGTGCACAATGAAATATTACTCGGTCATAAAAATGAGAGTAATTTTACAATTTGCAACAACACGGATGGACCTGGAGTGTATTATACTTAGGGAAGCAAGCCAGTCAGAGAAATACAAATATATTATTTCAGTTGTGTGTGGAATCTAGAGAACAAAATAGTTGAACAAATAAAACAGAAAAAGATTCATAGATACAGAAAAAAACTGAGGGTTGCCAGAGGGGAGCCCTTAGGGGACTGGGTGGAAAAGGTGAAGGGATTAAGAAGTACAAATTGGTAGTCACAAAATAGTCATGGGGATGTAAAGTACAGCATAAGGGACACAGTCGATAATATTGTAATAATTATGTGTGTTGCCAGGACCGCACTAGTCTTAGTAGGGTTATCATTTCCTAAATTACGTAAGTGTCCAACCACTATGCTGCACACCTGAAAGTAATATAAAACAACATTGAATGTCAACTATAACTGACAAATGAAAAAGTGTCGCATTTCATCAGATGCATTTTTCTGTACCTTTTGAGATGATCATGAGAATTTTATCCTTTGTTGTATTAATGTGGTGTATCACACTTATTGAATTTCATATACTAAAATGTTCTTGCATTCCATGAATATATCTCACTTGATTATAGCGTAGGACCCTTTTAATGTGCTGTAACATTTGGTTTGCTAGTAGTTTGTTGAGGATTTTTCTATCTACATTCATCGGCGACTTTGGTATGCAGTTTTCTTGCATATTTTTTGGCTTTGGTATCAAGGTAATGCTGGTCTTATAAAGAAAAGGTTTGGAAGTACCATTTTCCCCTGATATTTGAAAGTGAGCCTTCCTATAAAACCCTTGCAATTCAAAATGACATAAAGTGAAAAAGTAATTACCATTAATTTATATGGCAAAAAATTGGGTGTCCCTAGACCCCCAAATCAACAAATATAATCATTCACCATGATGGAAATGCTGAGTTACATCCAGTTTTATGTTAAGTGTAACACCCTTACAAGTTCTCTCAGGCTTTTCTGAGACCTTACAACACATCTTGCTAACAGATACACAAAATCATTTGAGATAAATCACAGATGCTCACAAACACTGTTCAAAGTTACAGCGGCTTGATGTTGAGATACCGCAAGTAGTTCCTTGGGAAGCAGGCTGGCTGGTCCCTTCCCTCTGAGAGGCATGCACAATAATGTTTCACTGCAAAACGAACGCTCAACGCTGGTCTCACTTCTCACTTTTATTTGCAAAAAGTAAAACTTCTCTTTGGATTTCATTTGGCTAGCAAGAACAAGTGCTAATGTGGGTCTTTCCTGAAAAGCAAGGTGGTGTAATGAGAACTTTCAAATAGTGGAAAATACCTGCAGTCCTTCCTCTTCAATTTCTTGAGAAAGAATGAGGTTAATGTTTTTTTAAATGCATGGTACGATTTTCTACTGTAGCCATCTGGTGCTGGAATTGCATTTGTTAGAAGGTTTTGGCTTAATGATTCCATCTCCTTGCTAGTTATAAGCCTATTCAGACTTTCTGTCATGGTTCAGCCTTGATACGTTTGTTTCTAGTAATTTATCAATTTGTTCTAGGTTATCTAATTTGTTCATGTAAAACAGTTCTTGGTAGTGGTTTAAATCTCTACCAAGAGTTATTCCTGATTTTATGTGTAAGAATCTTTTCTTTTTTTTCTAGCTTAGCTAAAGTTTTATCAATTTTCTTGAACTTTTTCTATAACTGACTCTTTTCTTACATTTAAAAAAATGTTTCGTTACCGTTTACATTCAACATTATTTTGTTCCAGTTTGAGGTGCATAACGTAGTAGATAATCATATACTTTAGAAAGTGTTCCCCCTGATATTTCCAGTACCTACCATGTAACCAACTCCTTTTTAAATCCTCACCCAAGGATATGTTTATGGATTTGGGGGAGAGAGAGAGAGAGAGAGAGAGAGAGAGAGAGGGAGAAGAGAGAGACACATGCAAACAGAGACAGAGAGACACAGAGGGAAAGAAAGAAATATAGATGCGAGAGAGAAACATTAATTGGTTGCCTCCGGTATGCGTCCAGACTGGGGATCAAACCTGCAACCCAGGTATGTGCCCTGACCCGGAATTGAATCCATAACCTTTTGGGGTAAGGGACAACACTCCAACCAATTGAACCACCTTGCCAGGGCTATAAGCAATTTTTTTTTTAAGAGCTTGGGTTTTATTTTATTTCTTTTGTATATTTTATTGATTATGCTATTACAGTTGTTTCAGTTTTTTCTCCCTTTTATCTCCTCCACCCTGCACCCCATCCCATCATCCCCACGTGAACATTTTCCTGCTACTCCTTTCTGCAGCCCCACCCCTCCCCATCTCCCACCCTCCATCCTTCCCCCATTTGGCTTTGTCAAGCAGTCCTTTATGCATGTTCCTTGATGACCCTTTCCCTCCTTTCCCCCTGACATACCTCTCCCTCCTCCCCTCTTATAACCAGTTCTTAATTTTGCTGATATTTTGTGTTGCTTTCTTGTTATCTCTTTTGTTTATCTCTTGTCTCATATCTGTTATTTTCTTCCTCGTACTAACTTTGAAATTAGTTTGTTCTCCTTTCCTAGTTTCTTCATGTGTACATTTAGATCATTTATTTGATTTTTTTCTTTTAAAATATAAGTGTTTATGTCTATAAACTTTCCTCTTGGTACTCCTTTTGATGCTTCCCATAAATGATGGTATTATCTGTGTTGATTTGTTTTTGTTTCAATATATTTTCTAATTTCTTTTTTAACTTCACCTTTGACCCACTGTTTCTTCAAGAGTGTGATGTTTAATTATTAAATATTTGTGAATTTTCTAGTTCTTATTTCTGCTATTGATTCCTAGTTCAATTCCATTGTGGTTAGAAAAGATACTTAGTGTGATTTCTGTCTTCTTAAACAACTCATCATTGCATACAAAACTAATAATAATAATACCATAAATTAAGTTTCAATGGTTGATCCACAATTCCAAGCATAAATGTAACCCCAACAAGAAGAAATGACACTTCCCAGCGGTTTCTAAGTATGTTGCTTTGCCCATGAAATTGGGTGTAAAAAATATGTTTTATAGAATTCTACATCCAGTATAATTTTTAAAAATAATGCTAAAATAGAGACATTCTAAGACAAAAAAGTAACAGTCTATTGCACACAGACCTACACTACATAAAAAATTAAAGTTTCTCAGCTCTAAAAAAATTGATCTTGGATTGAAGCAAGGAATATAAGGAAGGACTGAAGACTACTGAAAGGATAAATAAATGATTAAATATAAATTGTCCTTCCTCCTTTTCATTCCCCCTTTTTAACAACTACTTAGGCATCCATCCACAAACAAAAGTGCCTCTTTGGGAGTTGTGAGATCCTGCATCACCTGTGCATCCAGTAGTAGGTAGACAGATCTCAGTACGTGTGACAGAAACAGCAGGAGCCAGGAACACCGCTGCAACACCTCTTGGTGGTAGGTAGGAAAAACCTGGAGAGCCCTAACTTAGGCAGACAACCTCAGATTAGAGAGGCTTTGATAAAGTCCACTCTCACTGTGGGAAAATTCCAGCATGCCATCGGAAGAAGAAGAAGAAAGAAGAAGAAGAAGCAGAAGAAGAAGAAGAAGAAGAAGAACAACAACAACAACAACAACAATAACAACAACAACAACAACAAACAACAAAATACAAGTGTGGATGCAATAGATAGGTTATGAGGAACTTTGCAAATGTTTCTCTTCTGCAAGATGACACAAAGCAGGACTGAACTGGGTGGGAGTTGCCGCTCCACAGAGGACATGGTTAGTGGTGAGAGAGTGCCAGGCTAACCCAGCTGTGTAGGACACTGCTGAAGAAACCCACTTCATTCCAGTGGCATCCAAAGTACTGACTAGGGGAAAGGAGGATATAGGAAAAGAGGCAGCTAAGAATACCCAAGGACATTGAAGAGATGTATTTACTGCAGATGTTATCAGCTTAAAATTGATTGTTTTACTTTGAAAAATTTTTACGTAAACCTAATGGTAATCCTAAAGCAAAAACTTAAAAAATATTTCTAAAAAGCTAAAAAAGGAGAAACAGCATACTTCTATGGAAGATTACCAATATACAATGGTAGGCAGTAACAGAGGAAAAAAGAAACAATAGAACTACAAAACAGCCAAAAAATCAAGAAATAAGATGGCATTAGTAAGTCCTTACATATTAATAATTACTCTTAGTTTAATACTTTGAATTCACCAATCCAAAGGTAGGGAGTGGCTGGATGCAGTAAAAACAGCACTCAACAGTGTGCTGCCTAAAGCCTCCTCACTTCAAATTAAAGTACAGGGAGCTTCCTTCAGATATTAGCACATTCATAGGCTCAAAGTGATGGGATGGAAAAGATATTCTTTGCAAGTGGAAAACAAAAAGAAAGTAGGGAGGGGGAGGTAGCTATACTTATCCAGAACAGGCTTTAAGCAAAAAAGGTAACAAGGCATAGATATCATTATATAATGATAAAGGGGTCAACTCATCAAGAAGGTATAAGAGTCGTAAATATATATGCAAACAACATGGGAATGTCTCACAATACTAAGCAAATACTAATAAGTCTGACGGGAAAATAGACATCATATTTACAGTAGGGGACTTTGATACTTCACTTTCAATAATTATAATTCATCCAGGCAGAAAGTCAAAAAAGAAACATTGGACTTAAATCATTCATTAGACAAATTAGACCTAACAGACATTTATAAAACATTCCATCCAACAGCCTTAGGATACACATTTTTTTTAGTGCACTTGAAACAGTCTCCTGGATAGTTCATGTGATTGTCCACAAAACAAATCTTAGCTAATTAAGAAAATTGAAATCATACCAAGTATCTTTTTGACCACAGTGTTATGAAACTAGAAATCAACAACCAAAGAAAAGCTGGAAAATTTAGAAGCATGTGGAAACTAAACAACACACTCCTAAACAATCAATGAGTCAAAAGAGAAATTAAAAAGGAAATAAAAATATATCTTAAAAAGAATGAAAATAAAAACGCAACACACCAAAACCTATGGGATACTGCAAAAGCTGTTCTGAGTGAGAAAGTTACAGTGATAAACACCTACATTAAGAAATAAGATCTTAAATAAGCAGCCTAACTTTTCATCTCAAAGAACTAGGGAAAAAAGAACAAAGAAAGCTCAGAGTTAGTAGAAGAAATAAGAAAGATCAGAAAAGAAATAAATGACACAGAAACCAGAAAAACAATAAAAATATCCAAAAAACTAAAAAGTGTTTTTTCAAAAAGATAAATAAAACTGACTAACTTTTAGCTAGACTAGTTAAGAAAAAAAGAGGACTCTAATAAATGCAATCAGAAATGAAGGGAAGACCTTACAACTGATACTACAGAAATACATAAGATGCATAAGATCTACTATGAATAATTATAGGCTTTATATGTCAACAAATTGGATAACCTAGAAGAATTAGATAAGTCCTAGAAACATAAAACCTACCAACAGGAAATAGAAAAATCTCTACAGACCAATGACGAGTAGAAGATTGAATCATTAAACAAAAATCTTGCAACACAGAAAAGATGTCTTCATTGGTGAATTCTACCAAACATTCAAAGAATTAATACCAATCCTTCTCAAGCACTTTCAAAAAACTGAAGAGTTAGACACACTTCCAAAATCATTTTTTGAGGCCAGCATTACCCTGATATCAAGCCAGATAAGGACACACACACACACCAAAAGAAAAAAGACTAAAGACCAATATCCCTGATGAATATAGATTTAAAAATTCTCAATAAAATAATAGCAAACTCAATTCAATGATACAATAAAAGAATCATACATTATGACCCAGTAGTAGGCAAGGATGGTTCAACATATGCTAATCCATAAATGTGATACATCAAATTAACGGATTAAAATACATGATCATGTCAATAGATGCAAAAAAATTTTTACAAAATACAACTTTTTTTCTTGATTAAAAACTGTCAACAAATTTGGTATAGCAGAAAGAAACTCAACATAACAAAGATCCTATATGACAAACCCGGAGCTGACATAATACTCAATGGTGAAAAATAAAAGCTTTACCTCAAATAAAAGAAATAAGGCAAGGATGCCCACTTTCACCACTCTTATTCAGCATAGTGTTAAAAAAAATCTTACCTTGAACAAGTACGGAAGACAAAGAAATAAAAGGCATCCAAGTTAGAAATGAAAACACAAAATTGTGTTATTTGTATATGATATGATCTTATATATAAAAAACTCTAAAGATTCTATCAAAAGCTCTTTTAAAAAAATGTATCTCGCCCTGGCTAGTGTGGCTCAGTGGATTGAGTGCTGGGCTGTAAATCAAAAGGTTGCCTGTTCGATTCCCAGTCAGGGCACATGCCTGGGTTGTGAGCGAGGACCCTGTGAGGGGTGCGCAAGAGGCAACCACACATTGATCTTTCTCACCCTCTCTTTCTCCCTCCCTTCCCCTCTGTCTAAAAATAAATAAATAAAATCTTTTAAAAAATTTTTTAAAAAGCATCTAAATGACCAACAGGAACATGAAGAGATGCCCGGCATCACTATTATCAGGGAAATGCAAATCAAAATCAAAATGAGATGGCAATCATCAAGAAGACAGAGAATACAAGTGTTGGCAAAGATACAGAGAAAAGGAAACCTTCGTGCAGTCTTTGCGAGATTATGAGCTGGTTTAGTTGCTATGGGTAACAGTATGAAGCTTTCTCAAAAAATTAAAAGTTAGAACTACTGTTTGATCCAGTAATCCCACTTCTGTGGCTATATCCAGAGGAAATTAAAACAGGATATCAAAAAAGATATGTTTTTGATACGCTATGTTTATTGCAGTATTGTATTAAATAAGGAAGATATGGTAACAACCTACGTGTCTATGAACAGATAAATAGATGAAGGAAATACGAAAAGAGAAAGATAACTATTCGCTTATATGTGGGCTCTAAAACAGCTGATCTAGTAGAAACAGAACAGAATTTTGATTAACATGAACTGGGGGTGGATATATTGGGGAGATGCCGTTCAAGGGTATAAACTTGCCACTAGAAGACAAATACTTTATATAGATCTAATGGACAGTACAGTCATTAAAATCTACAAAAGTATTTTATTTTTTCAAAATTACTAAGCAACTAGATTTAAAATATTCTTACCACAAAAATGAGATAATAATGGGACATATTAGAGGTGTTAGCTAAAATTATGATGGCAATCGTATTGCAATATATAAATTATCTTTTCACCCTCATTGTACACCTTAAATTGGCACAATGTGAGATGTAAATTCAAGCTCATATACTAAATAACTAAATGCATGTATATAACAAATGCATTTTCATAAAAATAGAATTGTTTTTCTCAAAACATTAAAACATATGTGTGTATGTATGTATATGTGTATACATACAAGGGGGGACCCAATATTTATAAAAAATTGTGTATTTAGACTTCTGGTCAAGATGGAGGCTTAGGTAGACATGCTTCGCCTCCTTGTACAACCACAAAAAGAATTACAACTAAACCTCAAAATAAATAACACCCGAAACTGTCAGAAAATTAAACTCTATGTAAGTCCAACAGCCAAGGATTTAAAGAGGCCACATTCAAGCAGACAGGTAGGAGGGGTGGAGACATGGAGTTGGTCAGAGAGGTAAGGAGACGCAGTGTGGCATGGAGAGGCAGCGGTGGTGGGAGAACAGGTGGTCCCACATTCACGTGTGGTAGGCAAAAATCAGGAGGGATATCTTGGGAGCGAGCAACCCCAGCCCCAGGCCAGACCACAAGGCCCAGGGTTCCAGCACCAGGAAGATAAATCTCCATAACTTCAGGCTGTAAAAATCAGTGGCGGTTGAGGTGGTGGAAGAAACTACCAGATTTTCAGAAAACTCCTCTTAAAGGACCCACATGGTCTTAGAACATAGCCAAACTACCTACTTTGGGATTCAGCACCAGGGCAGTAGCTGGAAGAGCACCAGTCGCATATGGGGAATGGGTGAAGTGCCTGGAAACGGGATGAGTGCCAGGCAAACCTCCAGAACCCAGGCTGCAGCACAATCCCCTCTTTGAGGCCTCCCTCACACACAGCCACAAAGTGGTGACAACGGGTTGCCCCACCCTGGCGATTACCTAAGTTTCTGCTCCACACAATTTATAGGTGCGCTAAGACAAGAAGTCAAAGCAGCTCTACCTAATACACAGAAACAAACACAGGGAGGCCGCCAAATAGAGTAGACAAAGCAATATGGCCCAAATGAAAGAACAGAACAAAATCCCAGAAAAGGAACTAAAGAAAACAGAGATAGCCACCTATCAGATGCAGAGTTCAATACACTGGTGATTAGGATGCTCAATGAACTCACTGAGTATGACAACAACATAACGGAAGAAATGAAGGTTACGCTAAGTGAAACAAAGAAAGATCTACAGGGGACCAACAGTGAGTAGAAAGAAGCCAGGATTCCAATCAACAATTTGGAACATAAAGAAGAAATAAACATTCACCCAAAACAGAAAGAAGCCAGAATTCAAAAAAATGAGGATAGTATAAGAACACTCTGGGCCATCTCCAATTGTGCAAAGATCTGAATCATTTTTTCTATGTACTTTATTGTTTCATATCTTACATTTAGGTCTTTTATCCATTTTGAATTAATTCTTGTATTAATTAATTCATTAGGGATGCCAGAAGGTGACGAGAAATAGCAAGAAATTGAAAACTTATTTGAAAAAAATAATGAAAGAAAAATTCCTTAATTTGGTGAAGAAAATAGGTATACAAGTCCAGGAAGTACAGAGAGTCCCAAACGAGTTGGACCCAAAAAGGATCACACCAAGGCACATCGTCATTACGTTACCCAAGGTTAAAGATAAAGAGAATTTTAAAAGCAGCAAGAGAAAAATGAGAGTTACTTACAAAGGAGTTCCCATAAGACTATTAGCTGATTTCTCAAAAGAAACTTTGCAGGCAAGAAGGGGTTGGAAAGAAGTATTCAAAGTGATAAAAAGCAAGGGCCTACATCCAAGATTACTCTATCCAGCAAAGCTAGCATTTAGAATGGAAGGGCAGATAAAGTGCTTCCCAGATAAGATAAAGTTAAAGGAGTTCATCGATACCAAGCCCTTATTATATGAAATGGTAAAGGGACTTGTGTAAGAAAAAGAAGAAAATCAAAACCATGAACATTAAAAAGGCAACAAATTCACAACTATTAACAACTAAATCTAAAAAAACAAAACAAAACAAAAAACTAAGAAAACAACCAGAACAGGAACAAAATCATAGGTATGGGGGTCATTTGGAGGGTTTAAAGCTGGGAGCGGGAAGAGGAAGAACAGGAGAAAAAGTGCAGGGATTAAGAAGCATAATGGGTTTGTGGAAAATAGACAGGGGCTGTTAAGAATAGTATAGGAAGGGGAGAAGCCAAAGAAGTTATATGCATGACCCACGGACATGAACTAAGGGGTGAATTGCAGGAGAGAAGGGGGGTACCAGGAAGAGTGGGGCAAAGGGGAAAATTAGGACAACTGTAATAGCATAGTCTATAAAATATATTTAAAAAATTCGTGTATTTATATTACATGTTTAAACCTTCACTCACCTTCCAAGTACTCTCCATTTGATGCAACGCAACTATCGAGACGTTTTTCCACTGCTCAGAATGGTTTGTGAGCTCATTGATTTTGATGCCTTTTAAGTGCTTTTCTGCTTTTTTTTGTTTCACCTCTTCTACATTGGCAAAATATTTCCATTCGAGGACTTCTGTCATCAGGGAAACAAAACAGGTCGCTTGATGTGAGATTGGGTGAATAGGGAGGGTGGGCCATGGGGGTCACGCTGTTTTGGGTCAAAAACTCCTGAACACTCAGCGCAGTGTGGGCAGCTGTGCTCCTAAATCACCTGCCATGCAATGGGTAAACATGTAGAGAGGCTTCAAAAAAAATTCCCTGAAGCCAAACGGAACCTTTCCCAACAACACCAGCTGGTGCACTGATACAAATGGGTCCCTGGAACACTCAGCTAGTGGGAGACGCCCAACTACAAGGGGCCCGCCCTCCAGAAGGTAATTCCACTTTGGCGGGGATAAGCCCTCATACATTCACATACTTATATTTTGTGATTATGATTGTATGAATGATAAGAAAGGTAAATGAAATTGAAGTTCTATATAGTCCTTACATGACTGGAAAATGGCAAATATACTATTTTTTAGTTTTAAGTCAATGATGTACATTGTAATTTCTAGAGTAGTCTCTAAAAGAATAATACCAATAACATATTTAATAACAAAATAAGAGAAACAGGTAATAATAATAAATTTGATTAGCCCGAATGATGGCGAAGATGAAAGCAGGGAACAAGGCACAAATTGTAAAAATATAAAACAATAGTGCATGGCAGCTATAAACCAAACTTTACCAGAGTTTATATTAATTATAATAGACTAAATACAACATTTATTTTATTTTGTTTTTAAAAAGATTTTGTTTACTTGTGTTTAGGGAGAGGGGAAGGAAGGGAGGAAGAGAGGGAGAGAAACACCAATGTGTGGTTGCCTCTCACGCACCCCGGACAGGGGACCTGGCCTGCAACTCAGGCATGTGTCCTGACGGGGAATTGAACCAGCGACCCCTTGGTTCACAGGTTGGCATTCAATCCACTAAGCCACACCAGCCAGGGCATAAATACTCCATTTAAACGGCAGAGAAATCAGATGGTATAAAAATCCATATGAAGGGGGGGTGGGGGTAGTAGAGGGTAAAGGAGGCCAAATATGTGGTGATGGAAGATGATTTGACTATGGGTGGCTAGGTACACAGTGTGATGTACAGATCATGTGTCATTGTAATGTACACTTGAAATCTATATGACCCTATTAACCAATGTTACCCCCAATAAGTTAATAAATTAAATTAAATAAAAATAATTTAAAAATAAAATACTGTATGAAAAAGTTCACAGTGCAAACACTATCTAGAAAAAGCTGGACAAGTTATACTCTACACAGGAAAAAATAAATCTAGAGTTACTACTAGAGATAAAGAGAAATACTTTATAAAGATAAATGGACAATCCAGAAGAAAGCTAAGGTAATTCTAAATTCAAATGATTCTAATCACATAGCTTCGAAAGGTCTAAAATAAATGTGAGAATTTAAAGAGTAATATGCAAATAGATTTTAACACATTCTCTCAATAACTGATAAAAGAAACAGATCAACAATTAGTAAGAATCAAGAAAGCTTGAATTTCATGATAAAAAATTGGATCATGCCTTGGCTGGTGTGGTTCAGTGGATTGAGCACTGGACTGTGAGCCAAAGGGCTGCCAGTTCGATTCCCCATTCAGGACACAGGCCTGGGTTGTGGACCAGATCCCTGGTGGGGGTGCGTGAGAAACAACTACACATTGATGTTTCTCTCCCTCTCTTTCTTCCTCCCTTCCCATCTCCCTAAACATAAATAAATAAAACCTTTAAAAAAATTGGGTCATGTATAAATAAATTCTATGCTCTTCAACTGTAAAAATTTACTATATTTTAGCTAATTTTGAAGTATAGAAAGCATACAAAATATATTCTCTAATCCTAGTCTAATTAAGCAAAATCAATAATAAAAAATTAGCAAATCCCCATATTGCTGTAAATTAAGTAATGTAATTTTAAATGATTTATAGGTTGAAAAATAAACTGTATTGGAAATTAGAAAATATTTTGAGCTGATAAGAACTGAGAAGCTCCTTGCAAAACTGATATTTATTCCTATAAATAGGAATAATAACAGCAATAATATCAAAAATAGCACCTAAAACATTACTTAATGTCACGTACCATATTAATCACTTAATATATTCCAGGTTCTGTACTAAAACCTTTACATGCATCATCTTGGTGTTCTCAACACTGGCTATCTATTAGAATCCTACAGAAAACTCTCGAAAAGCGATGTTCAGACTCCACGTGGACTAATTAAATTAATATCTTTGCAAGTGGGTAACAGTCATCGACATTTTTGTAAAAGGTCCTTAGGTGACCTGAGTATGCAGCGTGGATAAAGAACTATGACATTATATCATTTAATCATTAAAGCAACCTTATGAGATACTACTATTATCAATGCGTTTATTTTTATAAATGAATGGTGAGGTAAAAGGAGACTAAAGAACATACTCCGGGTCATATAGCTAGATAAGGTAATGAGTTAGCCAATTATTTCTTTCCACAACAGGAAATGCTGTGGCTTCTCAGGCCTCTTGATGGCCACAATCTTTTCGAGTAGTGGCTTCGAGCAGCTCTACTACTGAATCGCATTGAAGTCCCGGCATGCGACTTAAAACATCTCTGGGGTTTAGGATAAATGCCAGAATTTTAGTCAAATCAAGCCATGCCCTACAGTTAACCCCTCTCTCACATATCCATCTTCCGTGTACATTTTGGTAGAAAGAAAAATCCCACCAGTTCAGTGAAAACTTGCCTGGTCATGTCCCTGGGTGTCCTCCCTCACGTGCTGCACTGCGGAGTGTTAAGACTTCTGCGATACGAACTTGAGGGCAGAGACTATGTTACTTGCGTCAGTATCCGCAGAACTTAGTTCGGTGCCTGCCACGTGGAATGTGTTCAGCCGTGATGAACGAAGGAATGAGTGAGTGAATGAATGAATGGATGATGAGAAGAGAGCTTCTCTTACAATTATCCACATAATTTTAAGTCTCCATCAGTGTGGAGGCTTTCAACATATTGCCTCTTTTAACCTTCTTTTAAAAAGTAAAATAAATCAGCCCTGTGGTTTTTTTGAGCCCAAAGCAAAGAGATATTAAGCTGAAGGGCAAAGTTGTTTTTCCTGATAGAAACCTAAAAGTTAGGCATGCTCTTAAAGCTTCTTCAGTGGGCTTCTGGTTTCCTATGAGGGCTGACATTTATTTGCTACTTAGTGCGCACCAGGGTATTTTTGCCTGCTTTGTTGTAAACACTATGAAAGTGTAAACTATTATATTTCACCCATCCGCCACCCACCCCTTACTCTTTGGTAACCATCAGCTTGCTCTCTGCCTCTCTGTACCTGTTTCTGTTTTCCTTTGTATATTCATTTGTTTTTTTTAGATTTCTCATATAAGTGAAATTACACAGTATTTGTCTTTCTCTGTTTAACTTATTTCACTTAGCATAATACTCTGTAGGTCCCTCCCTGTTGTCACAAAGGGCAGGATTTCATTATTTTTTATTACTGAATAATATTCCATTGTATATATACCAAGCCCTCTTTATCCATTCATTAATCTATAGATACTTAACTTGCTTCCATGCCTTGACTATTGTAAATAATGCAGCAATAAACATAGGTGTGCATGTATCTTTTCAAATTAGTGTTTTGGATTTCTTTAAATAAGTAACCGCAGGTAGAATAGTTGCAACAATTTGCAATTCCACCAACAGTGAACAGCAGTTCCCTTTCCTACACATCCTTGCCAACAATTATTTATTGAGTTTTTATGGTAACCACTCACAGGTGCGAGGTGGTATCTCATTGAGGTTTTGATTTGCATTTCCTGATGATTAGTGATACTGAGCCTCTTTTCATATGTCTTCTGGCCATCAGATATGGAGAAATGGCTTTTCAAGGCCTCTGCCCATTTTCAATTGGATTTTCTGATGTTAAGTTGTATGAGTTTATTATGTATTTTGGATCTTAACCTCTTATCGGATGTAGTGTTTGCAGATATATTCTTCCATTCAGTAAGCTGTCTTCTCATTTTGCTGCTGTTTTTCTTCGCCGTGAAAAACTTTTTAGTGTGATATAGTCCCATTTTTGTTGTTGTTGTTGTTGCCTTTCTTGCCTGATGACACATCCAATAAGAAATTGGTCAAAATGATGTCAAACAGTTACTTCTTATGTAATTAAAGAACATATTCAAATTATTCCAGGCCACTGTCGCATCCTTCTCTCATTTTACTCACCCCATTTTTAACTTCAATTTACAGTGGCTTTCTTTCAAGTCTACGAGAAAGTTAACTTCCTTTTCACGTAAGGACTTTACACACCCTGTCTTCTGTCTGCAGTGCCTCTCCTGCCTACTCTGCTTAAATTGCTTCTACATATTTTTCAAGTTTCAACTTAAACATTACGTTCTCAGAGAGGTCTTTCCTTACCTCAACCCAACCCTCAGGTCTAACTCGTCACCACTATTTTACTCTCTCATAAACACTTATATTTTTCTTCAAAAGATTTAAATCAACTTGAAAAACTTAAACTAGCTTTAATTTACATTAATTGTATGATGTTTTGTTAAATGTCTGTCTCCTCTATTGAATACTAAGCTCCATGAAGGTGGGTACCAGGTATCTTAATTATTGCCTTATGTCAAGTGCTTGGTACATAGAAAGCAGCAAGAAAATACATGTTGAAAGAATAAATAAAAGCAGAACTTGAACCATAGATTTCTCATAGATTCTTGGGCATGTATTCCCAATCACCAGTTAACTAAAACATCTTTGTAAATTATATTCTCAGCCTATGACTTCCTCTGAAGACACTGGGTGTCATAAAATTTATTCTATTAAATAAAATAATATTTATATTTTCCCTAAATATTGTATTTTCAAGAAGCAAAAGAGGCCCATTTATTTTACCTTAGCAGGATTTGGTTGAGAAAATAATGTGTTCTTCCCCTCTCTATCATTTGTAGTGCTGTGGGATTTGATCACTTTTCTTATCGACAGTTGTCTTTCCAGATTAAAGAATCTCAGCCTTTTAAATTTGTTTTCTCTATTTAAGGACACGGCTCAGATCCTTCGTTTCCCTTATCCTTTCATGGTGGTATCTTATTTTAGAAAATCGAAATAAATGAACCAAAAAACTACATTGACATTCCGATGGATGGTTTCAACAGTAGAATCCTTAGAGAATAGTAAAAAACAAAAGCAAAACAAAAACAAAAGCCCTTTGGATATGTAACATGTTAATTTGCAGGAGATGTGTCTTCTAGGTTAAGGTTCCTTTCAGAACAATATCGTGTAAGTTATGAAAATAACTTTAAACATTTGTTATTTTACCCAATTGTTACATCATCCCTCTGCAATCCATTATTTTAAGCATTTAATATGGGTTGGACTTTATCCAAAAAGTCTTCATTCCTTCTGAAGTTTACTTATTTATCTTTCCAAAAAGATGCTTAACAAGAATTTATAAAGGACATATAGGCATTATCTACTAAGAACAAGAAGATTAGGTCATCGCATTCTGAAAAGGGGGCTCAGATTAGTTGGAATTACTGTTTCCTGGTGTTTCAAAGGAAATGTTGAAGTTAAGATGACATTGACAAATTGCTACTATTTATTTAAATGGTGTAATGCAATCTACCAGTAGTTCTACAATCTGTGTTTTTTAAGCAGTTGACCTGACCAAGTAATGCAAACAAATTAGCCTCCTGGGCCCTAACTATATTCTATAGGCAATTAAATATCATAATCTGTCATTATTTGATATATAAACTATAATATGTAAAACATTTTGTTGAATGTGAATGGTAAAATTATAACACATGTGCACGTTAAGCTCGATGACAATCAGTTCTATAAATTGCATGCTTAAAATATGAAGTTCAAACTACAAAAAAAGAAATGTGAAGCAGCATAACGATTCTCTTAGATACATATCAAAGTCCATTCCACTGCCTCAAAAGAGTTTTCCTTTGAGGCTCAAATTTGAGTCCTTGGTCTCCATTCTGATATATTTTGTCTTGCTAGTTACTATCTTATCAATCAAGTAAATTTAATATTAAGAAGAAAACCCGTAAGTTAAACAGAGGCTCTGAGTGATTAACATGCTTTGCTTGTGAGGTTTATCTGAAACTGAAACAAAGGCTATTTCTTTATAGCCTACTCAAGTGAACAAACTCAGTCTACACGTTTATGTATCTTTTCTTCCTAAATGTCAAAAGTTCAATTACCAAGCAGTAACTTGTCCGCTGAAGTGTGAGCTCTATTCAGTTATTAGTTTGATTTCAACCCTCAGTCCCAGTTATGCATCTGACCGCTCAGTGGTCAACCTACAAATGATTAATAAAAATGGTACTGACGAAAGCCTGAAAATCAATTTTTCAAAGGCCCGGGTTCCAAAATACTTTGACAATGACTCATATATAGTCTGTGAGTTTAACAAGGCTGTGGAGGCCTCTACAGGAATAGTTTATTTAGAAAAAAAGAAAAGTCCTTTATGAGGAAAAAAGGAAACAAATTTTATTGTTCATACACATCAATATGAAGAAACATGTTACTTGAAAGTGTTTTTGTTCTTGACAGTAAGGATATTTTGCAGAAAATGTGATTATTGACAAATGGGAATATTCTTTATTTCTTTTCATAGAAAATATTATATATTGGTATAATTTATTGTATTAAAATGACAATTAATTGTATACTTCAGTGTGCAAAGAAGACATGATCAAAGCCAACTGAGATTACTCAGACTTGTCCCTTGTTAGCAGAGAAGTCTAGCTAACCTACAGGCTCATGAAAAATCATTAATGTTTCTTATTTTAAACCACTAAGTTTTGGTGTGGTTTGCTATGCTGCAACAGCTAACTAAAACAAATATCTTCAGAGTTATTAAAGCTATTTTACCCATAAAAGATGAAACGTGTACAGACTAAGAAGTATACAACCACTGAGGGCATTCTTGCACTGGTGGATACTTTCTTGCGCTGGTTCCAGAAATGGAAATTTGGATTAAACTCTACCCTTGTTTATCACTGCTTTGTGACTCATTTAAAGAAAAATAATCAGAATGTTAAAGTGAAAATCATTTGCTCATCCTCATGACACATTATAGTAGTTCTGTGAGGGGAAAAGGGGCGCACTTTGTACGCTATCTCTACAGCACTTAGTGTATAGTAAGAGCTCAAACAATCTTTAAATGTGCGGACTGATAAACAAATGCAGCGACAAATATCTGAAAACAGCAGAAGTGGCAGTATAAATTGGCGGTGCTCAGAATGAAAGAACAATAGAGGAGAATGTGTCAACTTTATGAAAATGTGTTCAGGACTGCCATGAGAAAATTATATTAGCTCTTGGCTAACAAAGAGGTAATAAGTAGTAAAGCCCTCATTGTTTAGGTGTGTCAAGGAGAGGTTATGTGATCATCCATTAGAGCTTCAACAGAATATCTTTATTGGAAAAAAGGATCAACATCAGAGGGTCTTTCCCACTCAAAGGTACTGAAAATGCCATTTCTTTGTTAGGAACATGATAGTTAGTTCCTAGTGCTTGAATGAAAATGTGCAAAATTGATTATCCGCCTCACTGGTTGCAGCACTATGAGAAAAAGTCCAATGCGACATGTCGTAACCTTACAGGCTTGGTGTGAGACACATATGGGCTCCATTCCTGTTGGTGCTACTTAAAAAAAAGAAAATTTGCAGTTTAACTTCTCAGAAATTGATCTTCACGTCTATTAGATCAGTGCAGATATCCACACTCAGGAGGGGTCTCAAAGGAGGGAAACGTTCCCTTAAAAGTGAAGGATTTGTCCTCCAGTTCAGGTACCCTAACCCTTAGATCCTGCACAGAACAGATGAACCCCCAAATACCTGCCTTTGAGAAGTGATGGGGATTATGTACAGGAAACCCATAAAACTTTCGGAAACAAAGAACCCACTCCTAAATGGTTCACGCCCTGACTCAATTACCCCAAGATCTAATGCAAAAGTTCCGGTTTGGAAAGCGTCTAGCCAATATGTGAGGGAGATCCACTTACTAGTCTTACAGAATCTGTCAGAGAGGTTGGGAGCTGTGGGGAATTACTCCAGGTTTAAAAACGCTGCTGGGCAACATTTTTGTGATCTCACCTTACTTGCTAATGCCAGCTCTGTGGTAGGTCCCATTTTGTAACTCTTTCTAGCCTGCTATAGCCAGTGAGATCACCCCATTAAAAGCCCTTCCCACCACCACACCATTTGCAGCAGCCATGTATCATAGCCAGGCCAGACGTTGGCACAATTCACTGCCACCTTGAAACTGTGTCCCTGCCACGGCTGGTGGGTACACATAGCTCACACGGGGGTGGCCGAAGTGGACTGCCCTTTTGAATCCGACGTGACATCTACTGCACAAGGATTTTCCTTCAGGACTGATAGATGTGGGTGTTTTGCCTGATACATAGAAGCATACGCAGAGTCAGAGAAAATGTGGAGACAAAATAATATGAATAAGACAAAACTCAGAAAAAAGCCAGCCATTAATGAAATGAAGATAAACAATTTACCTGATAAAGACTTCAAAGTAGTGGTCAAAAAATGCTCCCCGAAGTGGGGGGACAATGGAGGAACACAGTGAGATCTTCCACAAGAGTCGAAAATATAAGAAAGTTCCAGACGGAAGTTATAGAGCTGAAAAATACAATAACTGAATTGAAAAATACACTAGAGGTGTTGAACAGTATACTAGATGAAATGGAAGAACGAATCCGTGAGTTGAAATACAAAGCAAAGAAACTCATTCAGACAAAGGAGCAAAAAGATAAATAATTTTAAAAAGTAAAGATACACTAAAGGATCTTAGGGACAACATCAATCAAAATATCACTTGCATTATGGGAGACCCCGAAGGAGAAGGAAAGCAGATAGGGTCAGAAAATGTGTTTGAAGTATTAATGGCTGAAAACTTCCCTAATCTGGGGAGGAAACTAGACATGCAGGCCTAGAAACTTCTAGAAAGTTCCAAAGAACATGAACCCAAATTTGCCCGTACCAAGATGCATTATAATTAAAACCGCAAATGTAAAATATAAAGAGAAAATATTAAAAGCAGTAAGAAAAAAAATGTTATATACAAGGAAAATCCCATAAGGCTATCAGCAGGTTTTGTAGCAGAAACTTGAAATCTTTCATCATGACAAACACATGGTTCAAAAATAAAAACTTCCAATCAAGAATCATCTACCCAGCAAGGTTATCATAGAAAATTGAAGGAGAGATTAAGAGTTTTCCAGATAAGCAAAAGTTAGAGGAGTTTATCACCACTGAATTGGCCCTATAATAAATGTTAATAGTACATCTTTGAGCTAAAAAGAAATGGCACTAATTCATAATAAGAAAACATACAAAAGTTAAAATCTCAATGAAAAAAAGCAAATATAAAGTAAATGTAAGCCAGTTGCTTATAAAGCAAGTAGGAAAGTTAAAAGAAAAAGAGTAGCAAAAATAACTAATACTACAATAATTAGTTAAAAGATAAATAAAATCCATAGGTGTAAAATGTGATATCAAAAATATAAAATGGGCCCCGATGTTTCTCTCACATTGATGTTTCTCGCTCTCTTTTACCCTCCCTTCTCCTTTCTTTTTTTCCCTCTTTCAATAAAAATAAATAAAATGTGGAGAGTTAAAATTTAAAGGTTTGCAATGTGTTCAAATTTAAGTTACTGTCAACTCAAAACAGGCTATAATATATGTATAGGTTGTTGTATAAGAACCTCATGGTAACCAAAAAGCGGAAAGTGTACAGTAAATACACAAAATAAAGTGAAAATCGCCAAATACACAATCTAAACATAATGCTAAAGAAAGCTATCAACCCACATGGAAAGAAATAAATAAAAGAAGAAAGGAACAGAGAGAACAACAAAAACAACCAGAGAACAATGAACAAAATGTCAATAAGTAAAAACCTATCAATAACTTTAAATGTAAATGGAATAATTTCTGCAATTAAAAGGCATAACGTGTCTGAATAGATAAAATAAACAAGACCTTCTATATGTTGCTTACAAGAGACTCACTCCAGAAGTAAGGGCACGCACAGTCTGAAAATTAAATCATAAAAAGGATAGTCTATGCGAAGGAAAACAAATAGAAAGATGGTGTAGCTATACTTATATAAAACTAAATAGGCTAATACAAAGATTGTAATAAAAGATAATGAAGGGCATTACATAATAATAAAAGGGTTAATCCAGCAAGAAGATATATTTGTGAATTTTTATGCATCCAATGTAGAAGAACAAAATATATAAAACAAATATTGATGGACCCAAAGAGAGACATTGACAGCAGTGGGATAATAGTAGGGGACTTTAACAACACACATCAATATCCAGACAGAAAATCAATATATGATGTATTAGGCCAGTGGAATTAGTAAGGTATATAAAACAATACTCTTCTCAAGTGCTCATGGAACTTTCTGCAGATGTGATCACCTGTTAGGACATAAAAGAAGGTCAATAAATTCAACAGAATTGAAATCATATCAATCATCTTCTCCAACACATTGTATGGAATTATAAATCAATTTTAAAAGGTCAACATACAATTGAGAAATGACAGCCTCTTCAATAAATGGCTTTGGGGAAACTGGACAGTCACATGTAAAAGAATAAAACTAGACCATTACCTTACACCATACACTAAAATTAACACAAAATGGATTAGAGACCTGACTGTATGTAAAACCTCAAATCATGAAATTCCTAGAAGAAAACAAGCAGTAAGCTCCTTGACAGAGGTCTTAACTACATTTTTGTGCACCTTAATCCAAAGGCAAAGGAAATGAAAACATAAATAATTATATGGAACTATAGTAAACTAAAAAGCTTCTGCACAGGGAAAGAAACCATCATCAACGTGAAAAGGCAACTACTGAAGGGGAGAAGATATTTGCAAATCATACATCCAACAGGAGTTAATACACAAAATATATAAAGAACTGAAACAACTCAACAACAAAAGAATTAGCAAATTGGCAGAGTATCTGAACAGGCATCTTTGCAAAAAGGGTAGAGAGATGACCAAGAAGTACACAAAATGTTCAATATCACTAATGATTAGGAAAACACAAATCTCCACTATGATGAGCTGTACTTTACACATGTCACGATGGCTATTATAAAAAAGAAAAGAGGCAACAAGTGTTGTAGGGGAAGAGCGGGAAGGGAAACTTATGACACTGTTGGTGACAATGTAAATTAGTGCAGCCAGCATTGAAAAGAGGATAGAGATTCTTCAGAAAGTTAAAAATAGAAGTACCATAAGATCTAGCTATTTCACTTCCGAGTATTTATCTGAAGAATATGAAAACACTAATTTGAAGAAATATATGCTCCCTTATGTACATTTCAGTATTGTTTCAGGATATGGAAGCAACTTAGATGTCCATCAATAGACACATGGATAAGAAATGTGTGGTACGTACACAATGGAACACTACTCAGGCCCCCGAAAGATGATGAAACATTGTCATTTATGACAACATGGGTAGACCTTATAGGAATTGTGCTAAGTGAAATAACTCAGACAGAGAAAGAAAAATACTTGATGGTTTCACTCATATGCAGGATTGAAAAAACAAAACAAAACAAAAGCCCTCATAGATAAAGAAGACAGACTGGTGCCCAGCAGAGGGGAAGGGTGAAGGAGAGGATGCAAAATGGGTAGAAGGGGTCAGCTGTGTGGTGAAGGATGGTAACTGCACTTCTGCTGGCGATCACTTGTGGTACATGCGGATGTGGAACTTACATAACGCTGTA
>PVJD01009693.1:0-12041 GCA_004026545.1 Mormoops blainvillei
CCAGAGGGTAGGACCTCGGAGGCCAGAGGCAGAAGAGAGGGCAGGTCCCGAGGGCCTAGGGTTAAACAGGGTTTCTCCACACACCGAGGCTATGACAGCCTTTGCTGGGGGGCTGCCCCGGGCACTGCGGTGTGTGAAGCCGCATCCAGGGCCTCGGCCCCCTGGGTGCCAGTAGCACTCCTGCCCTGGGTTGCAATAGTCAAAAATGCCTGAAGGTACTTGCTGCCAACTGCCCCCTAGAGGGCAGAAACGCCCCACTGAGAACCACTGAGGAGAAGTTAGGGGATGGGAGAGTTGGAGGCTCAGAGGTCAGAGGGGGACGGTCCCGGGGTGTCCTTACAAAGTGGCTGGTGAAGCCTCTCTTCTCCTCAATGTCGGCGATGTTGGCTGAGACGGCGACGTCATCAGGAAGCTGGTCAAAGTCACTGAGGGAGGCGGGAGGCAAAGAAACTCTGGTTCTCACCCCGATCTGTTCGCTGGGCCCTCTGGGCGTGAGGCAGTGGGCAAAGTGGGCCCAGGGCCTGCCTGGCACTCCTCACTCCACACCCCTTCCCGTGCCAAGCCAACCCCACACAGACCAGATCTCAGAGCAAAGGCATCTGCCGATGCGGCCGTACAGTGACAGCCATGTCACAGTCTAACAGGTCTCTTGTGACGCATTTGCCATCCAGGACTGGTGTTGCCAGCACCTCCTCGGCATCAGACCCTGCTCTTGGCCCTGGGTCACGGGTGAACAAAGTCAACACATGTCCCACCGAGAGAATGGCTAATTAGGCCCAGGCTGGGGAAATGTCACAGAGGAGGTGACACCTGAGGCACCTGGAATCCACCAGGTAGGACACAAGGGAAGGGCCTTCAGGGCAGAGGGAACAGCGTATCCTAAGGTTCCGAGGCCTGAGCAGTGGCTGGATGTGATCAGAGGCTGAGCGGGCAGATGCGGCCAGGCAGAGGAAGGCCTCCACTGCTTAGCTAAGGAAGTTCTACAGGTAACGGGGAGCCTCATGAAGCTTTGGAAGAGAGTAAAAATGCCATGTGATCCCAGCTTTAGAAGGCCACCTCACACAGCTATGTGGGGAAGAAACAGGGGTTAGAGACTTGCGGGGACAGAGCACCACCAGGAGGCTTTGAAGTGCTCCAACTGAAAGATGATGTGACAGAGAAAGGGGACAGGAGGAAAGGACAGACACAGGGGATATCACTCTTGGCAGACACTGTTTCATTTGTTGTGTCTTGTTGCTTCCCACTAATCAGGCCACAGTTTTGTTCAGGATGGCAACGTGCCTAGCTCCAAGGCGACAGGTCCTGGCTGGGCTGAGAGAAACAGAAAGATCCCATTCCTGTCTCCCAGCCTCTCTTGCAGCTAAGAGCAGCCACGTGACCGGCTTGGCCAATGAGGCCTAAGAAGGAATCTGCCCAGGGACCTCCTCAGGGTGTTTTTTTTCCTTTCAAAAGTTTATATAGTATCAAGCAAGAGGAAACTGCTTAATGCTACAGAACATTTCAAGATTTGAGTTTCAAAAGAATACCATATTATTTGCACGTGTAATTGGCTTCCCTTTTTATGCATGTTGGCATGAGAAAAAAAAGCTAGCATGTGACTGAAAGAGAAAATAAGCAAATTCTATGGAAACCTTTAAAATGAGAGGTGAGGCTTATGTTAAAGGGTGAATTAACATATTTAGTAAACCTATTTTTTGTTTAACACTAGTTAATCAAAGTTTTTTGGGGGGGTTATTTTCCCTTTTGGTTACATTTTTTTTCATATACAGACTGGAAATAACAAAATTTTACCTCTTTTTTTTCTTCCTGCCCAGCTTGATGGTTCTCCAAAGTAGCTTTAAGTTCCATCCATTCAGATTTTAAGCATTTTGATTTATTTAAAAAGGGAGTGTTCGTAGGAGAAAATGCTTTGGGCAGTGCAGGAGCACGGGCCTGGTGGAGACTGGCCATTTCACAGCATCGGACAGTACAGTCACTGCAGGCCGCGTGGCTGGTCTCTGGAGATGCCCTTCGCCGTCCTGGCTGACAGCGCCTGGTTCTTGAACCAGCCCACTGCGCCCGTCTGTGGGTGTCAGCCGTCTCATCCCTGAGTCCATGTCCATAATCCTAGTGGCCAGTGCCACTCTGAGCAGGGTAGCTGTGGCTGTTATCACAGGAATCATAGCTCTGGAATCATCAGCACCGGCACATCCAATGTCAGGGCCATCATCTCCATAGGCCTCTTGTGTTGGGGGTGGCCGTGGAGGTCCGTGCCCAATTGGGGAAACTGCCTCTTGCTCTGGGAGTGGGAAGTCCTCTCCCCCGACTTGCTGGCCCTGGTGGGGAATGGGAAGCTGGCGACCCTCATGGTGCCAGCCAACTCCAACTGGCCAGCAGTGACCTCTCCCCTTCAGCGGGTTATCATCTGGGTTGCGACAACTCTTTCTTTTTTTTTTAAGATTTTATTTATTTTATTTTTTGACAGAGGGTAAGGGAGGGAGAAAGAGAGAGAGAGAAACATTAGTGTGTGGTTGCCTCTCACGTGGCCCCTACTGGGGACCTGGCCCGCAACCCAGGCACGTGCCCTGTCTGGGGAATCGAACCGGCGACCCTTTCGTTCACTGGCCGACACTCAATCCACTGAGCTCCACCAGCCAGGGCAGGTTGGTACATCTCTTGTATGCAAGGTGGATTTGAACAGCTGGCATGTCTGCATTTTCCAAGCCACCAATCAAGTATGTTAATTCCTGGAGCTGTGCTTGTCTGATTTCATCATCGACATCATGCATGCCCATCCCAGCCTGCGCTCCCACAGGCGGGGTGCAAACTTCAGTGAGAACATGGGGCTGCCACTGAGGTGGGGTCCTTTGCTTCTCCACTTTTCCTCAGCTCTTCTTCTGTTGCCTTGTCTCTCATGGAGCCTTTTCCAAGGACAGACGTTTTCATCAAGGTTCTTCTTGTAGATGCTTCAGAGAATTGCTATGCGGGCCCAAAACTTTCTTCACAAAGTTGAACCTGGGGACCTGTTTTACAGGAATTAACACTTTCTGTCCCAGCTTCACATTCTTGTTAATCACCACATCAGTGTACTTTCCTTCGGCCTTTCCTTCTCCTTTTTGAAACTTTTCTACTTCTTGCGTCGCCAGCCGCGGAGCGTGCATGAAGGCGGGGTCCAGGGGGTCCTTCACCAGCAGCTAGGGCAGATACTTCTCCATGCTCACCGGCCACCCAGGCCCCAGGATGCGCACTAGAGGCGGGCAGGGAGCAAAGGCCCTGCAACCTCCCACCGTGCCTGTGCCCCAGCAGCGTGGAACCTGGGGCTGGACACCGTGGCCTAGCCAAGCCAGGCAGCCAGCCTGGTGGCGGCATAAAGGGGTAGAAACTGGCTGCACAATCCCTGTCCCGCTGAGGTGACCACCTGCCTAGTGCCCAGCGCTGGCGGCCGGTCCTCTCAGATGCATCCCCTCACTCCCACAGGGCCACACAGGGCAACGCAGGGCCACGCAGGGCTGCAGGCCACCTGGCCCTCGCTGAGCTGCAGAGCGCATCGGAGAGGGTTTGCATTCCTGATCCAGACAAATGGATAAAGCCAGCATGGTCTCCTCCCTTTCTCCTTTCTGCCTTCCTTGAAAGCAGTTGTGACATCTGGACCTGCAGCAGCCACATTGCATCCATGAGGCAAAAGCCTGAGAAAAACCGAAGGGCTCTCTGGGACACTAGCCCTGAAGTCACTGAGCTACAGAGCCAGGTGTGAACCCTGGACTTCTCATTACGTGAAAAAATAAAGCCCTGTTTGTTTACATTACTATCAGTTCCACTGTTCCCTGCAGGCTCAGGCATCTTCAGTGGACACACTACCAAGTTGCCAGTCATTCCTGAATTATGACCAGCAGGGTTTGGGGCCTGTTTTGACGTGGAGGTCAAAGAAACAGCAACGTCAGGAGTGACATCCGCAGGTCACCCGTATTCTGACCAGGATGGGTGGGAGGGGAGCAGAGGTGATGGACTCAGGTTCCAGCAGGCCAGTTTGGGAGGCCTCTTGGGCACCCAGGTTGAGGTCCAGCAAGAGCTGGTGTGTGGCTCTGGAGCTGAGTTGGGGGCCTCTCAGCTGCAGTGGGAGAGGTAAGAGCCAGCTGCCTGTGGCCACGGTTAAGACCCCCAGAGAAGAGCAGTGAACGGAGGAGGGGGCTGAGAGAAACAGGTGGGGGAGGGCAATTCAGACAGCCAAGGACATCGAAGAGGTCACCGAGTCTAGCCACCTGTGGGCAAATAAAGAAACTAGAAGCAATTAGGACTCTACCATTGCAGCACTTGGGAGACAGGGTGGGAGTTGGGAGACAGGGGCTGCTATGGCCAGAGACTCCGAGCTGATCAGGACTTTAGAAGATACTGACTTCAAAGTCTGCACACCCAGTCCCAGCCTCTGCTGGTTCCCCGTGTGACCTGGGCTGCCTGGGATCTCGGGCTACCGTAGGGTGCAGGAGGCTGTCATCGGGAGGTGACTCGGGGTGGCAGAGGGCAGGTAGAGGAAATCCCCACCACACCCAGGGTGACTCGGTAGCCGCTAGCAAACGACCTCCCCACTCACTTTCCACACTTGCCCCTATGGTAACACCATTGGGAAAGGCTTCCTCCTCCACCTTCTCCCCTGAGGCTGTGCATTTCGTGGGCATTTCATCTGCAGTGTGATGGGGGCAGGGCAGGAAAGAACCAGACGGGTAATGTGGCCTTGTGCAGGGAACCGGGCAGGTTGGGTAATAGAAACCATGGCTCACTGTTTCCTGTGTGCTCACTGAGGCACAGAGAGGTTAATACACTTGCCCAAGTAAGTCCAGATGCTGGGCAGGCTCTACTTTGAAGCATGAACTCAGGTAAATCCCAGCCCTCCCCAGCCTCAGTTTCACCAACTGATTTAATAACAGCAAACCCTCATAAGTGTCTGCTGTAGCTCAGAGACTGTTCTGAGCACGTTTGGATGTGGCCTCTGCCTGCATGAGTCTCACGGAGAAGTTGGTGGCTGAACAAATGTGACATAATTTTGATGGGCGTAGATGCCATACAGGAAAAGCACACCGCCTTTCGAGTTGCGGCAGGAGCCTATCCATTGGTCTAGTCTCTCAGAGAATCGGTGTGCAGCGGGCTAGAGACCGTGGCAAGCAGGCACTTCTGGGATGGGCGTTATGTCCATCAGAGAGAGAGAAGCAGGGGTGCTGTGCAAGGATGAGGGCGGGCCTGCTCAGACTGAGGGTGGTC
This sequence comes from Mormoops blainvillei, assembly GCA_004026545.1. Classification (NCBI taxonomy): domain Eukaryota; kingdom Metazoa; phylum Chordata; class Mammalia; order Chiroptera; family Mormoopidae; genus Mormoops; species Mormoops blainvillei. The sequence goes on from PVJD01009693.1 coordinate 5,233, forward strand.
AAGGAGGGCTTCCCGGGGGAAGCAGCACCAGGTCAGTGGGGGAAAAAAGAAGAGCTGGCCACAGGATGGCAGGCAAGGGAAATAAGAAGTGCCAAAGGCCCTCACCCTGCAAGAGAGGGCAAGTTCAAGGATCTGCAGTGGGGGGAAGAGGGTCGTCTGAGTGCATCTGAGCGCAGAGCTAGGGGGAGGAAGTTATGAGAGAGGAAGCCAGTGTGACCAGAGGGCCCACTCCCTCATGAAGGACTCTTATGCCTTGCCCTGGGACGGTGGGAGTGAAGGAGGGGTACCCACGAGACAGCTTCAGTGGACCTTTGAGCACCAGAGCAGGAGGGCACAGGCGGAAGAGGAAGACTCGAATGCCCCGCTCTGCGGTTGGCGGTGGGAACCTTGGAAAGAGGCCTCGCTGCGCTCTGGCTCCTCCCCCTCGATAAAATGGGGACCACAGGTGCTCGAACATCCCAGGAGCGTCAGGAGGTCCCACTGCAATGAGCACAGCCAGAGAGCCCCCCACCCGGGAGCAGGGGCCCCGTCCACTCTGCATTCCCAGCGCCCAGAGCCGCACCGGGTGCATGGCAGGTGCTCAACTAGGGCCGCTGCCTGTGTCTGTGTTCCAGCAAGTCTGAGAAGGGTGGGCATGGTCTGGCTGCCTGCTGGGCGGCACAGGCTACAGCAGCCCCCACCAGATGTCCCCTTGGAATAACCATTCCCTTGGAGACTCAGCCGGGACCCCTCAGAGCGGAAGTCGCCTCAGGACCCCCTTGGGCCATGATCCTCAAGGCTCACACACACTCGTTTGTTCATGCAAAGTCCACTTGGAAGCCTGGACAGGCGAGGCCGGAGGTTGGAAAGGCCCTTAGGCAGCAGCTAGTTCAGGTTTTGTGGTTCCTGCACACAGCAGGTACTCAAAGCCCATTTGTTAGAACTAAACTCCCTATCCCTGAGTAGTCCTTTCTGTCCTCCGACTGCTCGGGTCTTAGAAAGTCCCGCCGTGGGACTCTGTCTCCCACCAGTGGGATCTTCCGCTTTGGCCTCAAGCAGAACGCATGTAGGGCCCACTTTCAAATCAGGCCTCCGAGGGGCAGGGAGGCCCATGACCCCAAGACCTGGCTCAGGGACCCCATGAAGGGCTGGAGGAGGTGGCCATCCTCCTTTGAGGGGCAACGGCAGCTGAAAAGGAACAGGGAACAGGAGGGAGGGACACATAGTTGCCTGGCCAGCTCTTGGAATCATCTCTCTGACCCACATACCCTGAGAAGTAGGAAGCGCCCCACGCCTCCCACAGCAGCTGTTTCCTGTGGGTTCAAGTTTGCATGTCAGGCCCAGCTGCCAATGAGAACTTGTGGGGAGGAGGGGCTAGAACCTTGTGGGGCGATCTCGCCCAGCGCCCCAGCACCAGCCTCTGTTGTTCCCCATGGGTCCTGTAAGCACCGGCTTCCCCCACCCCTCCCACCACACACATGCAGACAGCCTTCCTTCCGCCACTCACACTTTGGAAATCCCACGCCAGGTCCCATTTCCAGCCTGATTTCGCCACGGGCCCTTGGCTGCCCACTTCAGTCCAAACCAGGCTGACTCGTCTCCAGAGACCCTCGGAGTCACCTCCTCACAGTTGGCACCCTCGTTTTTCGATGTTTCCTGCCGTTCCGATGCTGGAAGGCAGGCACCAAGCCCTGAGTCCTCCAGACCCCCCGAAGCTCAGGGCACAGGCCTGGCTACTGAGGAAACATTCAGAAATGCTACCAGAGATGAGCCTAAGCCCTGGCGAGGCTGTGCTCTGAGCGCAGGCCTTGCCACTCGTTCCCTGTACCCGGGGGAAGTACTCTGTTTTCCTTGGGCCTCCGTTTTCTCATCTGTACAATGACAGGATTGGACGAGAAGGATCTAAAGACACTTTTCCAACTCAAAGATCCACTCATTCATTCAGCAGTACTTACTGAGCACTTTGTATCAGCACTGTTCTACATCCTAGGGACACAACAACAATCAAAAGAGACAAATATTGTGCCCTTATCAAACTTTTTTCTAAAGGGGGAGCCAGTGATAAAGAAAACAAGTAAGTGAAACTAAAAGATTGTTACAGCAATATAAGGACTGTGCAGAAAAAAGAAACAGGGCAAGGGGTCAGAGAACAGTGAGGAGGCAGTCAGGGAAGGCTTCTTGGAGGAGGTGACATTTGAACCAAGCCTTGGATAAAGAGGGAAAACAAGCCGGATTCTGTATTATGTTTGAACAAAAGATGGAAAGCTACTGACCACAATGCAGAGCAGTGAGCCCAGCCTGGGAGACAGATCACCTGAGCTCCCATCTAGACTCTACCACCCACTTCCGTGTGACCCTGGGACAGTCACTGCCCATCTCTGAGCCTCAAGTCTTCATCTGTGCCTGGGGGAAGTGAACCACAACTTAATTTCCTTAAAACGGTTCCAAGAGTCTGCGTTTCTGAGTATTTGGTTTCTGACTCAACTCCAGCCTCTCCACTTTTGATATTAATAAGGGGCTACAGGAGGACCGGCCTCTGTCCCCCGAGGCCTGCTGGGAACAGCGGGACGCCTAGGGAGGGCAATACCCCTGCACTCACCTCTCAGCCCGCAGCTGCTGGGCCACAGCCATGGCCTTCAGGAGAGTGGGTGACGGAGGCCCTCACTAGGCGAGGCCCAGGCGGAGTTCACCTCCCACTTCTCTCCAGCCACCCCGCGCCTGGCTGCGGTCCTCGAGGTCCACAGCTGCCGTCTTTGGGGAGGCCCCACCCCTGCTTCTCTAGATTCTAAAACAGGCCCCGCCTCCTGGCTTTCCGGGTCTAGCCAGTGGCCCGCACTTCCTCTTTCCCATCTCCCAGCTATGCTGCAACCGGGGAAATGCACACACTCAGAGGCCAGATTTGCAGGAGCCCACTGGACTGGGGCCTTTGGGGACCTCCTCGTTGCCAGTTCTTGGTGCCAGGCCTCAGCTGGGCATCAGAGAGCCTCGCTTCATCAGAGACAAGGTCTCAGTGCTGGCTCAGCCACCAAGGGGACTTGTGACCCTGGGGAGCCACTGCTTGTCATCTGGCTCATCAAACCCAACCCGTGCACCCTCGCTGCTGAGCCGTCTCCCAAGTGAATCCTTAGACCTGGAGTGCTGGCCTCCGCCATGCCTGCCATCCAAGCCCAGCTCAAATGCCACCTCTTTCAGGAAGCCTCCCTGGTTCCCCTGATAGGTAGTGGGCTCTTCTGTCATATTAGAGTGCAAAGATTGATTTATGCCTCCGCCTTCCCCTAGAGCCCTGGGCTGTACTTTCCTCATCCCTAGACCCCCGGACCTACGCAGGACTGGTACAGCCAATCCTCTCTGCAGGGCTGCTAACCAGAGGGAGCACCTGTTACAAACCTAATTGCACCTTCCGTGTTGAAACTCCTCCATTGCTCACCCTGCACTTAGAAGAAAGTCCAAACCAGCCCTGCCTCCCTCTGCAGCCCTGAAGGTCCTGCTGGCTTCCCCAGCCCCCTCTCCCAGGCTGCCTCCTTCCCACACTGACCTCCCTTCCATTTCCAGAATGTTCTATGATGTCTGCCCCTCAGAGCCTTCGTGCATGCTGTTCCTCTGCTGCAATGCTCTTCCCTGCCTCCTTTACTGCTTGGTTAGGAAGTCGCTTCGTTAGCAAGGCCTGCCCTCCCCCACCCGGTGAGTGAAGGCTCTCCCTGAGATGTTGTCTCCGGATCCCTGGACTTCCCCTTCAGAGCAGTTGGATCTGCTGTCATTTCGTATTTGTCTGCGTATTTAAATGTTTAATGACAGCCTTCCTGGCTGGCCCGGAGCCAGCACAGTGCAAGTGCTCGAGCAACCTTCGGGGAAGGAGCGGAGCGCTTCTGGCTGGTGAGTCTAGAGCTCCCGTCCCGTGCAGGGAGCTCTCTGAGAAGTCCCCAGCCCCACCCAGCAACCCTGGCCAGCCACACACACACTCACGCACTCCCTATGCACAACAGAACGTCAGCAGAGGGCATAAGCGAGGAAGCAGCCGTGCCTTGGCGCCCATGAATCACAGAGTGGGCCCTTCTGCCCGCCTTTGCCCCAAACTCATGCTGCCTTAGGACGCCCAGGACTGGGACAGGGGTCTCTGGGGACAGAACCCGCTGGGTGGAGCCTGGAGCCAGGGTCTCCCGTTGCAGACTCTTTGTCATTTCTCAGACGAAAGGACTGGGGACAGGAGCCATCCTCAGGATCACAAGGGCTGTCTGGTTCCAAGGATGGAGAGCAGCTGGCAGGCTCAAACCCTTTGTCAAAACCTCTTTTCTGTCACCCCAAGGGACTTTCTGCCACCCAAAGAGTTCAGGGCAGAGCAGAGTCCCCAGGAGAAAACGTGTTCCGGGCCCAGCCCCGCAGCTCTAACCAAGGAGCGTGTTTGTCTCTTCCTGCAGGCAGGCCAGGGCCAAGGGCTCTTCTGAAAACAAGCTCCTTTACGGACTCCTTAGGAGGTAAGGACAGAGCTGGGAAAAGACAGAGCAGAGGACCAGAAAGGAGAAAAAGAGAGAGGGAGACCCTCGGCCAACAGCCATTTATTGAGCAAGACCCCTGGAATACAGAGATAAATTCGGATGGCAGGTTGAACACAAGTTGAAATTTCCCACCCTCCCCCAGTCACATAAAATATGCTGGATAATATATTTTTAAGTGTTTTAAACATATAGCACCCAGCTCAAAAGCAAGAGAATATAATTTTCAGGTTTTAAGAGGGAGGAACCTATGCCAGTAAGAGAAGCGGGTGCTCCACACCCCATGAGAAAACTAAGGGTGGATGTGGGTCCTTGGGGCTGAGATTTCAATGCTAATCTGAGTCTAGGTCCAGGCTACGGTCCTGGTGTTGGCAGGAAGTCAAAGCTGGGCTCCCGGTATGTAGCTGGTGTCAGGACTGATTAGGGGAACAGACTTCTCAGCTGTCAGCCTGGGTCGCTGTAGGAGTGGAGATACTCTCTCCCAGGCCACGGGGGGAACGAGGAATATGGACCCCGGATCAGAGCCTCAAGGCTGCAGTGTGCACTAGTGGGAGCCCCAGATCTGAGCTCCCTACCCTGTGCAGAGCTCCCGAGGCGAGACATTACATCACGAAGTCTGGAGCGCATGAGCCTGCGCAGACACCTAACCCCCAATCACCCGTCATGCAAAGAACACTTAGCCCGTGAGACCCAGCTTCATGACTCGGCATGCTCAAGAGTTTACACCTGGAGACCTGGAAATCATGCGAACGATGACTCTGACCCAGGCACTGGTGGCTCGGGGCTACCAGTATGGAAGACGAAGGAATTCAGTGAGAGTAACAGGCAGGGTTAGGCGTGGCCGATGCGGCAGCTAAGTACCAAGAGGTACGAGCCCCTCGCCGCGGCCAGGGACAAGGACACTGGCCTCGTGTTGGTCAGGAAGACCAGAAGTGACACCAGTTTTTGCAAAAAACTGTGACCCAGCCCTGGCGTGTGATTGCGTGTTTTGTCATATGTGTATAGTTGAAACATACGTTGCTATATATAAATGTCAGTGTAAGATATGGCCAAACCCACAGAGAATTTCAATGAGTTTCTTTGAGCCAAATGGATGACAATTGCCAGGAAGCAAAAATCTCAACGGACTGAGAAAATGCCCCAGAGAATGAGAGTTTTGCAGCTTATTTTATACATTAGAATCAAAGGAGGAGCCGTAAGGGGGTTACATGAAATCCATTGGTTATGGATTTTAAGGGCATGGAAAAAAGCAAAGTAGGGACACCTCTGGTGTTGGCTGAAAAGTAAAATGGAGGAACACTTCTTTCACATCGGTGGGTACAACATAGCTAATAACGAACGTTCACGGCACATGAAGATGGCGCCGGGGAGCGAGCTGACGAGAGGGGTTCTGTGGTCTATGCTCTGAGGAGGTCCACAAAAAGGAGGTCTGAAAAGAGTTCCCCGACATGTCCAAGGGATATTATCTTAGATGCAAAAAGGCAATAGACAGGCTCGGTCACGGTCCAGGCCGACCTCCGTCAAGGAAGCTACCGCAGGTCCAGGGTGTGACTGCCCACCCGGAGCCACTTTGCATTAGGAACATCGACGTTCGGACCTTCCTATGTGGCTACTGCCCCGCTCCGAGCTTGTACGGCCCACCGGGCAGGCTCCCCTGAGTTTGCTGGATTTAGTCTGTGGGCCCTTTTTGTCCACAGTAACATGCCCATAAAGACGGACAATTGTGTAGGCGAGCGTGGGTGTGCTTGTGTCGTGTCTCTGCAAGAGCCTGCAGGGTCGTACTGCAGTGACCCCATGCGTGTGAGAGGGTATATTCAGATGCTCCAATCCAAGCCAGTGCCCAATGAGCATAAACGTGAATACACTTGTACCAAGTTCACGTGCCCTTCCCCACCCTTTCTTGACTCACCTGTACAACGGGCTGACCATATGGGGCTGTGGCAGGAATTCATGAGAAGAATGCATGAAAAGGGCCTAGACCCACGACAATATCCAATTCTTGTTTATAGTTTTCAGTATGTGTATGTGTATGTGTGTGCGTGTGTATGTGTTGGGTAAGGCAAGCCCTCAAGTTCAACTTCCCAGGTTTCTTGAGGCCTTGCCTTCCCATCCGAGCCCCCTCGACCCCAGGAAGCCTCCCCGGGCTCTGACTCAGTCACCGAGCAGCGCAAGGCCGTCCAGGGAAGGGCCCAGGGCCTGGGGTGGGCCTTCCCCTCGCCTCACCCTCCTCCCGTCTCTGCCGTGGTTCTGCTGAATGTGAGCATTCCGCTGGCTCCTCAAACACAGAACACCGCGTCCAATTTTATGCCCGGGCTCTGGTACAGTGTCATTTGAGGCCAG
>PVJD01009693.1:12141-60348 GCA_004026545.1 Mormoops blainvillei
GGTGGCCCGCGAGGGTCAGGGCTGCGGTGGGCGGTGGGGGGGAGGGAGTGAGCACTTTCTGCAGGACCAGGAGATGCCCTGGGGAGCTCATTATGGGAATTCGCAGGCTGCCTGCCAGCTGCCTGAGTCAGCCGCTCTCCTAGGGAAGGGAAGGAAAATCCTAGATTAGACTAGCAAGATTCCGGAAGATCCCTCACACACTGAATTCCCCAATCCTGACCCACATGTGTCTCCCTTCATAATTTATGAGGAGAGCGTCACTGGACCGCCTGCCTGAGCCATAAATAGCTGCCTCTGGCAGGCCCCTGGGAGCAGAATGTGAAGATGGCAGGGTGTGGCTGAGGTCCCACCGGACGGCGAGCTCTCTGCAGGCAGAGGGGCCCGTTCCTCAGTGAGGTCCCAGCGCATGCAGCCCAGGTCTGGAACCGGGGTGCCCTGGCTCTAGCATGTGCCGTCAAGGTATCCTTTCTGATCACCAGGTTCCTTGTTCATTTTCTAAATGGGAATGATCATATTTGCTTCACAGGATTACTGCATTATCCGTTTGTTCAAAATACACTGAGGACCTACTATGTGCCAGTCACCTACTATGTGCCTGGCTGCGAATGAAAGTCATTGTTCTCATGACACACGCATCCCAGAGGTGTGTCAAATAAGGCAATGAATGCCAAGGGCTTAGTGCAATCCTAACACATAGAAGGCAGTGAATTACAGATGCTAATGTTATTACTATTGATGGTAATTTCTTTGGTATGGCTTGGTCTCTTCTTGGTCTGCTTCTCCCTGCACAAGTTGTTCCTCTTTGTCTTAAAACTTACCGCATTAAATTCTCATTTTTCCACATATTTGCCATCCATTCTCACAACGCACTTGACAAGTGGAAACGACTCTGCACTTAATGAAAATGTTGACAGAAAAAGACCACCAGGGGACGCCGCGATTCAGCATCGGTTTCCATTCTGCAGCGCCACCTGGAGGAGGAATGTCATAGTCGCAATAGAAGGTCTAGTCTAACTACAGGGTCAAATTGTGAGCTAGTCTAGCAGAGCGCCGCCTGCTGGATCGCACAGCCCTCTCCAGACGGCCCCTTCAGTCAGAATCTGATCAGATAGAATCTGAGCAAGATTCCTCAGATGCTAGGGATCCTGAATCACCTGTCCGTTGATCATACATACAACAATGGCCGAGATGCACTGCATTCACTGTTTAACCATCCCTTCACTGTAAAATTGCAGGAGTCTAGGAGTTAGCGTTTGCAAAGCCGTTAGAACCGTGCCCTGCCCAAAGTCCTGCCCAGGACATGTTGGTTCAGGTTACTGCTTCTTAATTTTCATGCCAGGCCCCATAACATAAGTCATATTTTTATTCCTGGTCATATTTTTATCCCTGGAGATAAGGAAACCGAGTCTCTGCAGGGTTAGGAGACGGGATCAAAATTCAATCAAATGAGTGGCAAAGTCAGGTTTTGACTTCAAACCTGGCTGACTCCAAAACTCACACTGCTACTAACTGTGCTGTACTGGGCCACAATTATTTATTCGTTGCACGAATATTCACTTAGTATCCACTCTGCACAGGTATAAAGAACACCGAGATGAATCTGGCACAATTGTTGTTCTCAAGCTCACACTCCTGTTGAAGCACATGTATAAACATGTCCTCCACAAGGCATGCACACACGTACATGTGTGTGCGTGCACATGCACATGCATACCCACAGACATGCATACGCACATGCGCACACACTCACGTATGCCTATACATGCACACATGTTTGTGTATGTGCACACACGCATGTGTGGGCACACAGGTGCACAGGCATGTGCACACACATAAACACATACCCACATGTATACACATGCACACAGAACAAAATATAATTCAGGGAGAAGCCAGGAGACACATGCTAAGAATTCCGTTTCCCTGATTCCATGTTCTGTGCTGTCTCTACTCCCAGAAGGTTACAAACACACATGTCTCTAGGGGCCTAGCAAGGACCCTCTCTGTTCCAAACGGAGCTGGGGTAGAAAGGCTCAGAACATGCGGCCCACAGCTCCAAGGACTCCAAGAACCCGACGTTGGAGCCCAGCCTTACGGGAGAGAGCTTGGCTCATTAGCAGCTGGTCGGCTCTCGCTCTGGCATCACGTACTTACGCAGGCCCGTTGGCCTCCATCTGCACTGTCTCTCCCGCGCCTGCGAGTGTCGGGGTCATGCAGCAGGGCGGAGGGGTTCGTAAGCCACAGTAATCCTCTGGGTTTCATTCAGAGAGGAAAGAGAACCCATTAGAGTGTTTAAATAAAGAGTAATGTAATCTGATTAAGGATTTTAAAAGATCTCTTTGCTGCTTAGCATGTGGTTCACAAGAGGAGGCACTGGGAGTGAGTAGATTAAGTGTCGGCTTCTAACAACATTCTCACTCAATGTTTAAAAAAGTCAGCTTTATCGAGGTGTGATTTACACACAGTAAAAGTCACCCACTTAAAGCCTACGGTTTGATGGGTTTGGACAATTATGCAACCACGTCTCAATACGGGACGTTTCCATTACCCCAAAAGATCCATTGACTCTTTCCTACCAACACCCTCCCCTCCCCACCCCCCGGCCCTGCCCGCCGCTCATCTGCTTTCTAGCATTCTATTTCGTCATTCTGAAATTTCATACCAGTGGGCTCACCGAGCGTGGGGTCTTTGTGTCTGGCTTTTTTCACCTCGTAGGAGGCTGTCGAATCTCATCAGTGTTGATGTGTACATCAACTATTTACTTTTTTATTGCCGAGTAGGGCTCTACGGTATGGATATACTAGTGTGTTTATCCAATCACAGACCGATGGACAGTAGGGCTGTTTCCAGTCTGGGGTCATCAGAGCAAAGCTGCTACAAACATTCACGCATACAGGCTGGTGCGGGCATGCGTTTCCTTTTCTTCTGGGTAAATACCCAAAGGTGGGGGGCTGAGTGGTATGGTAGATGCATATTTCACTTCGTAAACAAAACTGTTTTCCCCAGGGGCTGTAACCATTTGGCCTTCCCACCAGCCAGGGCTTCAGGAGGCAGATAGTCGAAGTTTCCAAGTCCACACTGGCTCAGAGGCGGCAACTCCAGTTCTTGAAGGCTAGGAGTCTAAACGCAGTCAGAGCCTCAGGGCTGGTCATGAAACTCTCTCGTCTCTGCTCCAAACCTATCCCCCTGTGCTCTGCTTTCTGGCACTGGGCTTGGGTCTCAGACTACATTTCTGCTTTGTGGACTAACCCATTAGTCTGTCAATAGGGGACGCTCGAGGGAGCCCGGAGGACAGACAGGAGGAAGGAATTTGCTCCATTACCTTTGCTCATCGTGCCTAACCATGCGGCCCTGGAGCCATAGTTGGTCCCAGTAACAACGGATTCCAGTTTCCAGTTTTTTCCACATTCCCCAGAGGAGCCTCGCTGCCCCGTCCTCAGAAGTGTGGAGTTCTGAGTCCGGACTCTCTGAGGCCCTTGTCCGAGCTCGAAGGCATCTGCGCCGGTTGGGCCACATCATCCTACCAGCTCGCTCCTCGGGGCTCCTAGGCTCTGACGACCGCACTCTCTTCCTTCCGTGCCTCGCAGCTGCAGGAAGCAGCGACCATCTCTGCTCACTTCGGTGTGCCCCTTTTGCCTATTCAGCCTTTCAAGACCTGTCCGACCAATCCCATATATTACATTCTCACTGCTAAAATAGTTTGTGTGCTTTCAGTTTTCCCAACACCCGGCCAGACCAGCTGGCCCAAGTCCAGCTTCTAGCTAGAGTGTCCCGTAGGAGAAGGACGGGCCCTCAGGCAACTCAGCCAACCACTTTGACCATCGGTGTCTTCATTGTAAAGGCACCAGACAAAGCCCAATGCAGTCGAGGGTTCAAAAAATATTTGAGGAAGGAAGTGGGGAAAGAAGGCATTTTTTGTGTGTCCGTGGCACCTGCTCGATTTGGGCATGTCACAAATTTTACTCTGATGTCTTGCAGGGAATGTAAATCCCTCCCCCTCCTCACTCCGTGCTTTGCTTCTTCTTGGCTAGGGACTGCTAAAACCCCCTAGAACCCACGCTCTCCTCTTCCTTTGGCGATGAAGCCCCTGAGTTGTAGCTGGACGCGTGGCCACCCAGCTAGAGGTAACATCCCTGAATGGACCTTGCAGCTGCAGGTGCCATGTGACCAAGTGCTGGCCAGTGGGATGGGAGGGGAAACTACAGGCACAACTTCTTGGCTGTGCCCCCAGAGGGAGAAGGTGTGCTCTCCCTGCCCCTCCCCTCCTTTCACTGGCTGGAGACGCGGAGGAGGGAGGACACTTGAGTAACAGAGTAGGGGGAGCTTGGGACTCAACCCCAGATGGCTAATGTTCAAACCGTTCTTAGGAAACAGTCCTCTTCTCTGCTCGAGCCACTGCTATTTCGGTTTTTGTTACAGCCGCTGAACTTGTTTCCTACTTCCTGCACTACAGCTGGGCTTAGCAAACATCTTGTGTGAAGGGCCAAGCAGCAAATATTTTAAGCTCTGCCATACGCTGCTCTCAGTCATCACTATTGATTCTTCTGTCATCGCACAAGAGCAGCCACAGCAGTGAATCAGGGAACGCATGTGGCTGTCTCCTAATAAAACTTTACAAAAGTATGTGGCCCTCGGCCCTGCAGCAAAGTTAAGAGCCAAGAATCTCTGTGGTCCCAGTCCACAGACTTGGGGTAAGCAGAGCTGAGGAAGGCAGGTCCTTGCCAAGGAGGCTGAGCAGCTGCCCACATGCCGCCACCCAAGGGTCACCTCCCCCCTGGGATCTAGCTCCACTTCTTGGTGCTACTAAAAGCCACGGCCTTTAAAAACCTCTGCCCCAGGACAGGAGGGTTCCTCTGACTGCATTTGCAATCTGGACCTGCTAGAACTGGACTTTCTCAAAGGCACCAAAGGAGGGGGGAGGCGTATGACCAGCAGAAAAGCCATAGCACTGGGCTGTTCAATCTCTGCACGGGGCTCTATGCAAAAATCAGTGCCACTCACAGATGGTGACTTAGAAGGAATGACGGCCTTCCGTTCTCATGAGCCCCTCTCTCTTCGAGCTCTGCAGTTGCTCGGAGCCCCTGGCCCAAGCTCCCTCTCACTCCGGTCCCAGCCCCAGCCCCCAGGGCGAGCCTTCCTCCTGCCCCGCCCCACCCCCCACCCCGCTCGCCGGTACTTCCTCCTGTAGATTGACCTGGCCGCTCTCCACGCATTCTCCCCACTCTCATTCCGCCTCCACAACTCCGTGGTTCTTCTTTATCCTTTTCGTTCTGCATCATCTAAGATTCAAATCTGGTCAAAGGCTTTCCTCGAAGGCTGGGGTGGGGAGGGCCCCTCCCTCTAGCTCTTACGGGTTGGCAGTCTCTCTCAGAGTGTTTTCAGCCTCTGCCAGAGCCTCTTCCAGACTGTCCCCCCTTCCTGCTAAGGGTTGTGTGCCACGAGCACATTTAGGTCAAGGACTGGGTCATATCCACTGTGAATCTCCATGTTCCAGACAGGACCGGCAGGAGGGAGGCAGGAAGAGGGGAGGATGGGGAGCATGTGAAGGGGGCACAGCAGGTGAGCTTCCTGTGCCATGTGCACCCCTCTCCCTGGGCCGGGCTGGACCCTGGTGACGACATAACGCATTTCCTCCTCCCTGTGGCCTCTGCCTCTATAGTAAGGGAAGAGCCTCCTCTCTCCCAGCCCACAAAGTGCAGTAAGTGCCCACAGTGCCCCACCTCCCCGGAAGTGCACACCCAGGAACCAGGCAGCTTTGCAACAGGAGGTCCGGGAAATTCTGTAACTGCCCTTCCGTCCCCTCACCCTTTGGCAATCTGCTCCCACCGCCCGAGACCCTGAGCCCTCCTGCCAGGGTTGCCATGGCCTCCGGGATGGTGCCCTGCCCGAGCCTCACCTGGGGACCCCGACTCCAGCCCTGGCCTCTGCTGACCGCCCACAGGGATCCCTCCATCCAGCGCCCCCACCCCCATTGCCCTACCGTCTACTCCTATGTGTCTGTGGCTCCCTCCCAGGCTCTTCTTCGCCGGCTTCCTCGGCCCCTTCCCACCCCCACGGGCTCTCTGCCTGCGGGCGTCATGCACTTGTGCTCCTCCATAACCGTCTGCACACCGATAGTCACCCGGGCTCTCCCTGGAGTGCCAGGCACATGTGTCCCGCTGCCTCCAGGACAGCCCGCCCAATGCCCCCAGCCCCTCTCTCTTCCCAGGGGCTCTTCCTCATGCATTCTGTCTCCACCAGTCACCAAGGCCAGAAACCTACAAGTCGCTGTGGCCCCCCTCTCCTTCGTTAGCTACTGTGGCCAGTCCAGCCAGAATGGATTTTACCTCCGGAGTTCCCCCCTGGTTGTCCCCTCTCTCCACCCCTACAGCCTGGTCTTCGTTCAGACTTCCCTCCTCTGTTGCCCAAGGTGTTTCAGCAGCTGCCTAACTGGCCTTCCTGTCCCGTCGGAGCCCTGCAGCCCCTGGTCCACCCTGGCTCTGGGGAGGCGCCTCCTGAATGTCATGGACTCTCAGGCTTCCAGGCCCCTGGCCCTTTGGAGGCCCGGTCCAGACTGTTCTCATCTACACCAGCCCGAGCCTGACCCCAGCCTCACCCCGCTCCTCTCCCAACTCAAACCCACGTTGCAGGCTGGTCCCCAGTCATGCCCGCGCCTTCTCTGCATGGCCAACTCAGGTTTTCCCGAAAAACTACAACCACTGGAAAGGTGTCGCCAGTGCCGTGGTGGGCTCTAGGCTTTCTCCAGCCCCCCACCCCGACTCTAAGAGATCCCTTCTTCTAGTAAGGTGAGGGAGGGGGCCTTATCTCCTCGGTTCCCCTGCAGACTTCCATCTTCCCGTATGGGGCATGGCCCTGCCCTCGTGCCCCCCAAACCACATGGACAGACTTACATGGAAGCATGGAAGGTGTAGGCGCGACAGGAGGGGTCTTCACTGGCTTTTTGTCCCCATGTGTGGCCTATTGGGTGACTCTTCTCCTACATATGTCCTTCTCTTCCAACTCTTTGACCTACCCAGTGGTCCTGACTGCACCTGTCACTGCTTTTCAGTGGTTTTTCAATGTTTGAATAAAAGTTGCAGCTACTTAGTTTACAACGAGGAAGAAGAGTATTAAACAGCCCTGCTCTCCCCTTCCTACCCCCAAAGGAACTACTTAAACCCATCCTGTCATTTCCTCTAAATGCCTCTGTATTTCTAAAGAAGAAACTTATATTTGTTTTTGATTGATTGACTTTTAGATATGATGTACCTATTTCCTCTTATGGTAAATGAGAATTCATCATCCTTGCGCAAGTGCTCATATAACACAATACTCCTCCCTCTTCCCAAATTCCCAAAATATTTATCTTGCAACTTTTATTTAAAATAATAACCCTTGTATATAACTTCATGACCCTATATATTATTTATTTATATGTGTGTTTTATGATTAATTTTTTCTCTTGGGCAACTTTTTTTTCCTTTGAGTTAATAATTGTTTTGAATTTTTACTTACCAGAATGTTCCAAATAGATGTATTTTTAATTATTCGAAAGAGGTTCCATCGTGTTACCTAATGTATCTTCAACTTTTGTTATCTAATAATGTATTGTAACTTTTTTCTTAAACCTCTCTGCAGTAAGTTAAAAAAAAAGTTAGCCCTCCCTGTCCTAACTAGCGGTTGTTTCGCCTCCCCATTGCTTCCTGCCACTTTTTTCCATTGTTCTCCTTCTCCTGAGTTGGCCCCACTTCCTGGGTGCCATGTCCTTCTTTTTATTCTCTTCTTTCATGTTTCTGGAGCACATCCTTTGATATCTCTCTGAGAATGGATGCAGTAGAGGTCCTTGAGTTCTTGCATACCTAAAAAAAGTCTTTATTCATCCTCACATTTGGTCAACTTCGGCTACATATAGATTTATTTGCTGAAAATCATTTGACTTTAGAATACCAAAGACAGTTTTCCATTGCTCTTAGTACCTTGTGTAGATCTTGAGGAAAAAAACAAAAATATAGACTCCATTCTTATTTTTGTTTCATTGTACTAAAACGTTTCCCCCTTTTGGGAACTTCGGGGACATTCGCTCTGGTCTTCCCGAGTTACATAATGATGTGTGTTGTGTGGATTATTTCTCATTCATTTTACTCGTTCCATGGTAGACCAACTCAGTCTGGAGACTCACCATCTTTCAGTGCGGGGAAATTTTCTTGAAGTGTGCGTTTTGTTTTTATTTTTGATAATTTCCCCTTCAATTGTTTCTGTTCTCATATATATATATATATATTTTTTTTTCTTCTAAGTCAGATGTTAAACCTCCTAGGTTGTTTTTCTCCCTCTCACCCCCCCCCATATTTCCCACCTAAATTTCTTCCTTAATACCCTTGTGACTTATTTTCCAAACCAATTATTTTGGCTTTTTTATATTAAATTTCCTAGATCTCTCTCTCTCCCCCTTTTCCCTTTCCCTGATTGTTCAGTTGTCACAGCACCCTATTCTTGTTTTATGGATTGTATCAGTCAGCTTTTGCTGCATAACAAACAGCAAATATCTCAATGGCACATAACAATAAGCAATTTATTATTACCCATGCATCCGTGGCTTGACTGGAGTCATTCTGATTCAGATGACTAATTCTTGAGTCCAGTCTCAAGAAACAGTGTTTCTTCCAGGGTTGTTTCTTTTTTAATCTTTTTTAGTTTGGTGTCTCTGTCTTACGCTGGGGACTTTCCTCACGCGTCTAATGCTCTTTGGTTGTTTGTTAATATTGAAGACAAATGTACGAAAAGGGCTGATCGGAAGTTCTGCAATGTGGGAGAGGACTTGTGGATTGACAGGTGTCGGTTTGAGTGTTGGGGCAACGAGACAGCTACATCTTTGGGACGCCCACAGATGATAACATGCATAAGACCTTTTCTCTAGTAAATGTTCCAACAACTTGTCTGGCAGCTGACATCTTATGCTCGAAATGCAGAAACGGGCAAGGGTGGCTTGGGGGTGGGGGGTCAGGAGGCTCTTTTGACCGTTCAGAATGCAGACTTCCAATTAATTCCTGGTTTTCAGTCCTGTGTCTGGTCCCCGTCCACTGCCATGCTGGCGGCCTTGGTGTTCTAAGAGGGTCTCCTCTACCAGTCTCCAGAGAAAAATCCTCCTGCAGGAGATCAAGGGCAAGACCTTGGCTCTCGACTCACTCCATCATCCTCTCCACCTGTTCCCCTTAACCCCTGAAACTCGCTGGGTCTCTGAAGCCTCATTTGATTTCTTCCTCACTGTTACCCTCCTTGAGTGTTCTGGTCTCTTCTGCCTTTCTAGATGTATTACCGATATGCCACACAAATCCCGCTTCTAAAGTTTGCTCAGCCTCTCATCCGCTGATGTTCTTTCTATTCTCCTTGTCCCTGTGGGGTTGTACTTTTTACATCTTTTCTCTATAATATCAGTGAGTTCTCAGGAGGGACGAGAAACCAGCTCCTCTACCTTTTTCCTACAAAGTGGTTTATGGCCTTGCGTGAGTGTGCGTGAGTGTGTGTGTGTGCGTGCATGTGAGTGTGCGTGAGTGTGTGTGAGTGTGTGTGTGTGTGTGTGTGTAGACGTCTTCCACCCAGACTCTGCTCAGGACGCCTCCATTTCTTACAACACAAAAATTAATCTAGGTATTTTTTTGAACTAAGAAGTCATCATCTTCCAGGAATAAAGCGTAACAGACATTTCTTTTTTTTTTTTTAATTGGCAACCTGTATTCTTTTTCTTTTCTTTACATTTTTCCTCCCCTTTCACAGATGAGGAAACCAGCTTGGTGAGAGGAATGATTTACCCCAGGTCCCAGGGCTGGGACTTGAATTCCATTCTTTTCCTTTCAGAGAGCCCGCTTCCCCTCCGCCATGGGGCCTGGTGCCCAAAGTGCCACCTGGTGGAGGATACAGGTGCAGGGGCCATACATAGGCCCCGTGCTGCACCTGACTCATTCAGCACTGCTGGCCACTGCAGCCCCCACTTACACACAAAGAAACTGAGACTCAGAATTGCCGATGTGACATGGTACACGTCATCATAGGACAGTCTCATAACATAAAGCTGACCTCAACCATTTCCTGCTTCTTCCTTGCAGACATTTCTAACACTGTTACACATTCGAAGATGGTTTCCCCATGGGCCCCACAGACATCCCCCACGCTGACTCACGGCGCGCTGTGGAGAGCGTGAAGCAGCAGACTCGGAGGAGAGGGTTTTCCCACTGGAGCCATTGTGCCCCATGACCGGTGAGACCCAGAAGCCTGGAGAGGCCAGATACCCTGTGCAAGGTCACCTGGCTCCCATCAATCCAAGAGCGCTCAGTTTTCACCTCCTGAGGGACTATAGTCTTTATTTGGTAACCTGGTTACTAAACCTTTGTCTCAAAGCCTAACCCAATTTGCAGATCTGTGGTGAATCATTATTTTTCAAGCACCCTTGCTGTTGGCTTAGCGTGTGCTGCGGAGAGACAGGAGAGCAGGCTGGGAGCTCCCTGTCCCCATCCCAAGTGTGGGGGACGGGGAGGATGCAGACCTTCAGGCTGGAGAACCAGGCCAGATGGGTGTCCGCAGTGCCATGTGGGGAGGAAGCCTTTCCAAGGTCTGTGAACAAACTCTGGAAAAAATGGGGTCACCGGAACGTGTGCAGGTTTCAAAATAAAAGCCTCCAAGTGGTGATAGGCTGGAGTCGGTGAGCAGGGCAACAGGCGAGGGGTGCTGGGGAGAGAGGAGGGAGCAGGGCCGGGCCGGCGAAGGAGCTTCCCAGGGCGGCAGACACAGAGGTACCGTTGTTCAAGTTTAGAGATGCTTCTACACCGGTCTCTTACGAAGTACTGCCCCTCAGCACCAGGCCCTCCGCCCTGGACCCCCAGGAAATCCTCATAATCCAGCAGCTAAAGGGTTAATACCTGGCTCATGCGGAGGACTCCAGGACAGGTCTATAGACCAGAGAGTTTCGAATATGACTCCCAGAAAAAGTAATGACATTAACTGACACGGATGCCACATGGCCTTAGTCACCCTGTGCATTCTCCCACCTGCAAAGACGTGGACCAAGGTGACAGAGCCCCTGGGGGCAGGCCCTGTGCTGGGTCTGGGGAATTGGGCAGGAGGCAGTTACAGCCCACAGCCAGGTGAGGCTCACACACCTGGGAGTTGGTTGGTTTGGCTGAAATGGAGCAGAAGGGGATAGAGAGGAGGAGAGCGGAGAGGCAGAGACGTTAGCAGGGAACAGAGGGCCTTATAAGTCAAAGTAAGGAGTCTGAACTTTGGCAGCCCAGAGACATGGAGGTGGAGGGAAAGGATCTCAGCAAGGAAGGGGCCCAATTCAATTCGTGTTTGCTGAGCACATGAAGCCAAGGGGCAGATGGGCTGGCATCCGGGGGCGGGGGGACAGGGTCTGTGGAGAGGAGCCGTGGAGGTGGACAGACAGAGGGCAGGATCACAAAGTCCCTGGCTGCTTGCACACGACCACAGTGCACTGCCACACTGGGTACCGAGCAAGGTTCAATAACATTCCCATTTGAAAGGCTGGGAATGTGAAGGACACTGAGTGCTCACGGTGTGTTCAGACTGCTCCAATGGCGTATGTAGCCCAGTGACCCCCATTTTACAGATGAGAACACCGAGGCAAAGAGCAGGAAATGGTCCAAGACCAAGCCACGTGGAGGTGCTCAATCCAGATGACCCCAGGTGACGTGAGAGGAGGACAAAACCCAGAAAGAGACCCATAATGGCCTTGAAGGGATGTAAATTCATTCCCTGCATCTTTAAAAGGAAATTCCAGGAACAGGGGTGAAAGTGACTAGAAGGATGCAGCTCAAATAACGAATTTGTAACAATCCAGGCTGCCTTGCCAAAAAGAAGCCCTTAAGCTAAACTCGCAGTTGATGGCCGTATGCAAGAGGAAGGCAAGCCCTGCCAGGGGACCGCCTGGGGAAGAGGGGCATCCCTGAAAAGAGAAAAAGAACAGAGAGGTTTGGAGAAAAAGGGGCTCTGGATCCAGACACATTGGGTTCAAATCCCAGCATGCTACTTACCAGTGAGTGACTTTGGGAAAGTTACTAAGCTCCATTGTGGCTCAGTTTTGTCATCCGTAAAATGGGCCAAGAATAGTGTCTCCCTCATAGGATGGGTAAACGAGTTAATACATGGGTTCACTGACCATTACCACACCACCGGGGGTGGATGGCAAATGGCAGTGGGCGCAGGGAAGTAGGCTGAGAGCTAATGAGTGAGGGACCCAAGAAAAGGGATCTCTCTCTGGGTCCTCTTAAGGGTAAGGCCGCAAGCAGACCTCAGGCACCTGGTGGTGAGCTGAGCAGGACTGGCTTAAATTCGTGCCCTTTTTTTGTTTGCTTCTCAGCTGTCTTCCCTTACATTTTAGGAAAGCCTTTTGACAATTTCAAGCTAATTCCGCCATTCTAAGGATAAAAACAGGAAGGAGTTTGTGGCCATGGTTGGGAAGGTTCAAAGGGTAGCGGGGCCCCTTCCCAGCCCTTACGGCCAGAGAAGCATTGGAAGGGGTCAAGCCCAGACTCCAGGGAAAGTCCTGTCCACTGCCCACTGGGACATCGGACCATCTGTGCTCCCCTTCGTCCTACTGCACTCGTACCCGTCTGTCCAAATTGTAAAGTAGCAAAACAAAACCAACACGAGGGTAGAAGCTCAGGAAACCATACGGGAAAACCCGTCCATGTCTTCATCAGACGGCTTTATTTCGCATGCAAAACGGAGTTCGACAGCCCGATCCTCCTTCTCGTCTTCCCCCCACGGCTAGGGTCTCAGGAACGGTTACTGCCCACAATCAAGTTTACCTTGTGCATCAGCCGTGGTCCAGCCCCAAAGAAGAAAGCGCACCAGTTATTTTATCAGAGAGGATTTGCTATAGGGAATGGTTCAGACAGCCCTTGGAACGTGGAAGTCGGAGAAGGGACCCACAGAGCTGGAGCCTGGCTCTCGGATCTTGCGGAAATGTAACGGGGCTGGTTTTGGGAGGCGCTGGAAAAACCCAGAGATGGTAACCAAGGTGAAGGGCCATTGGTAGGGTGAGCAAATGGGGCTGGGAAATGCCCAGGAGCACAGTAAGCAGGAGGGAGAGCTCAAGGCCGCTCCTCCCCCTCCAGCCTCACAGTCGCCCCCTGGCGCCCACTAGTGGCAGAGCCTGACAGGAGGCAGCTGGCAGGGCAGCAATGGGTTTGCAGAGTCCCAGCCCCAGCACCACAGAACGGGACAGAGACAAGGGTGGGTCTGGGGACGAGAAGATAGCGTCACGACCAGCACATCTTGGAAGAAAAGACCATTTTCACCATGGGGGACTCACAAAGAAATGGGCCACCAGCCTTGGAGCAACTCTCAAAGCATAATTTAGAGGAGTGAAACCTTTTGTAAAAATAAATTTTGATTTTATCGAACATTTATTGATTGCCTAATATGTGCCAAGCACTGTGCTGGGAGCTGGAGGAGGAGCTTGGAACCCGAAAGCTCTTCCCGGTTGAGTGTTTACACGCTGACGCTTTATCGAGAAAAATTACAAGGCACACGCGTGCTCTGCTCTTGCCTGCTGGCGGCCCCAGACGAGTCGCAATCTGGACCCCCATTTCCCGGGTCATAAAGTGCAGACGGGGTGGCCACCTGATGTGTCGGTCTCATGACCTAATTAGAACAAGGGCATGAGCTCAGGAGCGGCCAGTTGGTTCTTCCTTTTTTCCCTCTTTTTCCTTGGCCTCATTCTGCTCCCTCCTCTGCTCCCAGTCTTCCTTCCCTTCCTCTTCCTCTATCGTCATCGTCGCCATGTATTGGTCTCCTCTTACTTCGATGCTGCGTTAAACACTGCATTCTTTTATTTACTTTTTACAAGCCTATAAAGTAATATTGTTATCCACATTTTATAGATTAAGAGCCCAAGCCTCAGGGAAGTGAAATCACTTGCCCGAAGTCGCTCCATGAAATAGGAAGCATTCCTCCCATTTGTCCCAGCGAACACGCTGAGGTCCAAGGCCATGAAACGACTCACCCAGAGTCACCCCACACCGTGACAAATGGCACAGCCGCTCAGAGGCCATCTCGGACCGTGCGTCTGGACCTCGGCTGGCTGAAACCAGCTGCTCGCTTTTCCATCTTGTTTTATATTACGCGTAATTAGGTTCTTTTAAGTCAGAAAATAAAAATGGGTTAATCGCCCGGTGACCCAGATAATCCCCATAAATCTTTTACAATAAAAATGAATTCTGTACTTGGTAACAAATAAACTCCACAGTTTATTTCATTGACCGGTCAGTCCGCAGGCGTCTCCCACTGGTGGAAAGTTAAACTGTTTATAGTTTATTTTGCTGTTACCCAGATCATCTAAAATAAACATTCCTTTGAGAGAACGGTTATACGTATCCATTGGGTAACTACCTACCCAGTGGTAGAATTTCTAGGTCAAGGGCTTGTGCTTTTTTCATTTACGTAGAAATCGCCAAATTTCCCTCCTGCAGTGGAAATTTACATTTCCTCTCCTCATTGCCATGGCCAGACACGGTCATGCTTAAATTTTTTTGCCCGAGAGGTTAAAAAAGTGTTTCATTTTGATTTGTGTTTCCTGGATGGGGATGAGGCTGAGCAGACGGGCACACATTCGTCGGCCGTTTGTATTCCTTTTCCTGTCACCGTCTGATTATGCCCTGGGCCCCTTTTCCCACTGGATTCTTCGCCCTTTTCTCATGGATTATAAGATCCAGATAAACCAGCATTAGCTGGCCCCTTTCTGCTGAGTGTGTTGCAAATGCGTTTCTTACATTCTGTTGTTTGCCTTTGACTTTGTCAACGGCATTTCTTGCCTCGCTCAAGTTTTACACGTTTTTACAGTCATGTTTGTCCATCTATTTATTTATGGCTTCTGGGCAGCTGTGTGGCTTTAGAGGTGTCTCTCTCCTTGTCAGCAGGTTGGAGGTATCGCTCCGGGTGGCTGGGTGACTCAGTGATTGGCCACAGTCCCTGTGTTGCCCTCTGCCACCTCCACGTGGAGATGCTGCCCCCTCAGAAGGTGGGCAATCCTGGTGGCCCTGAGAGGGCTGCTGCTTCCCCTTTCACGGCCAAGTTCAAGATGCGCCCCGCTTTGCCTCTTCCCTGACAGAAGCTCCTTTTAAGGAGCCATGCATCTTATACGTTCCTTAATCCTCCAACTAAATTTACCAGCTCTTGCTTGCAGCCAAGACGTCAGCTAAATTACACTTTGGAGGCCCGAGCACAGTGTATCAGATGCACCTCGGAGGTGAGGAGTGGTGGGCGCAGCCGTACCCCACGTGCCCTGAGGGCTGGGGCTCAGGCTCCCCCTGTCCCCCCGGCACCTTCCTTCACTCAGAAGCACCACGGTCCTGCCTCCAGGACCCCGTTGACACTGAGCTGCTTCCGCTGCCTCAGGGATTCATCCATTCCTTCGACAACCATCCATTCCTTCAACAACCGTTCAAGAGGGCTTCCTTGTGCCGCTAAGGGCTCTGGGGGTGGGCAAACCTGAGAGGTTTTCCTTCTAGGGGAGGTGACAAATGACACAAGTGTGGGCCCCAGTCAAGCAGCAGGAAAGAATCAAAGAAAGCAAAGCAAGTAGAGAGAGAGAAGAGGAGGGGAGGGCTGAACGAGGTGCCAGGGGACCACGAGGACGGGGGACCTGGTGAGAACATTCAGGGGGTGTCGTGGGACTGGCGGGGCTGTCCCGGCTCCCGAGCTCGTGGTAAAGGAGGAAGGCGGTGGGAGGCGAAGTCAGACAGGCGGCACGTGGAGCAGCCAGAGCCCTGTCCGTGCAGGTCGTGGGAGAGAACTGGGGTTTCCTTCCGCACGTGACGGGGAGTCATGGAGGGCTGAGAATTGGGAGGAAAGGGACCTAATTTGCAGCGTCCCTCCTCCCCTGCGCCTCGCTGAGGAGGCCTGACCGGCAGCTCCACGCCAGGTGACACCTACTGTCACTCCTGTCCCATCGTGGGGATGTGCATGAGGCCCTCCCTGCTCTGGGCACAGGGTCACATGCAGCAAGGTCTACCCGGCCCAAACCTGCCACCTCTCACCTGCAGACTGCGGCCCAACAGGCGTCGCGTGTAGGCCCAGCTGTGACCCTTCATCCCAGTGCCAGGCCCCCGCCGCTCAGCCTGGCCTCTGCGGACGACACGGGAGTGGCAGAGGGTGACCATCCCGCGCAGACACAGCAGACTGGGCCTGGCCCGTGGTACTGAGCCTCGGGAGTTGCACTGGCCGGCGCACCCAGAGCTGGGCCAAATGCGCGGCCCCGTGCCAGCTTGCGAGGCTGGCAGCAGGTGCAAGGACAAAGCACATGGCGCACCTGGCGGTCAGCGAGGCCCGGACGAATGCGGCTCCCTCCAGGCTCCCTCTCCAGTCGCAGGGCAAGTGAGACCAGCGGGTCCCCCCGGGGGAGGGGCGGCTGAGACAGGACCAGCCCAGGAAGAGCCCAACCCCGGTTTGCTGATTTGATAGCAGCCACACACGCGCGCGCACGCGCACACACACGGTCTGCTCCACATGAATTGGTCCCACCATCCCTTTCTGCAGAGGGCAGCTCCCCGGCGCCAATGTCACCCTCGTCATCGTTAAGCCCCAAATTCAACCATCGAATTCCACATGGACCACCAAACTCTGCTCATGTGGAGCCATAAGCAAAGCTCACTCCATCCGACTTTCACGGAACATGCAGAGCATGGTCTGTCCCTAAAAATGCCCTTTAGTCATTCACTGTGCGCCAGAACACCGAGGTGGAAATTTCATGCCAGTCCGAGAAAACGCGGCCCTTGGGGGAGACGCCGTCAAAGCGTTCGGTGTCTAGGCCGGGCCATTGGAGCACCTGGCAGTGTCAGCTGTGCAAAGGCGGCTCGACGTTCAATTCATAGGAAACGCGACCACGCCCTGTTAAGGCGTCCTTTAATCTTTCTGCGCAAATCTTCCCCCGAACAGCAGTGAGCTTGGCAAAGAGAAAAGAGCACTCCTCTGCCATTTCCGCACTGTGTGCTCATTCTTTTTTAGTTACTGGGACGAAGGCAAACAGGACAGAAAACCTCTCGGGCCTTGAAGTGATAGCTCAGCATTGCCGGCGCCTTTTAAATGTAATCAAAGGCAGACGCTGGGAGTTCAAACGCCCCTTGACAGAGGGGCCTGTCATGTCGGGGGATGTGCGGCAAGTCTGAACAGATTAATTTCCTCCTGGCATAAAATATTCCTTCTGATCATAAAGAAATCTGCTCAAAAGTAACTCCAGTAAATCACAGAACTGTGACGGGAGGGCTGCTGAGTGATAAAGCACAACTTTGATGGTGACAAAAAGAGAAAGAGAGTGAGAGAAAGTGAACGTCTCTGAATTCAACTTTGTCCTTTCCTGTCATCTTTCAAAAACTAAATCCCCAACGCCGCCCCCCTCCCCCCCGCCCCTCCCCTCCACTAGGGAACGATCGGTCTCTCGCGGCCTAGTGTGGATGAGACTATTTCTGAGCAGACGGGCAGGCAGCCAGGTGACCCCAGGGAGGAAAGGTCAAGGTGAAGACACAGGACCAAGAATTCTGCGGGGCCCCACAGCACCTTCCTGAAAGCCCACCGTCTCCCGCCTCAGGCCACAAGAGTTCCCAAAGCATATCACATGGACCACGCATCGCATGAAATGTTCCAGCGGAAAAGGTTCCAGAATATTTAGGAGAGCAGCATGTTACAGGCCCCTTCGTGCCCCCTTGGAGAGAAGGCTGCAATGGACAACTCTCATTTACCTTTCGTTTTTCCATTGCATATTTCTCAAGCTTATTAGGGCCATAGAAAGCTCTGAACACCTGAAAGAGTACATTAAAATTAAAGTAATTCCGTCTAATTTTTAGCTGAGCATCCAAACTAGAGCTGCCAGCTGTTCCCACATACCAAAGTGAGATTCTAGATTGGACACTTTTTTCTTAAAGGGCCAGACAGTAAATATTTTAGGCTTCGTGGGCCATAGCTCATGAGCCATTAGAAAGGAAGAAAAGACAGGCAGTTGGCTGGATTGGGCTAGAGTTTGCCGAGCCCTGTGTGAGCCCCCGATGCTGGTATTGCAGAAATAAGGGTGGAAAACAGCTTTGTGATTCTGGTCTCTCACGCACTGGGCACTATGAAAGGGTTCAGGCCGGAGAGGCGGAGAAGTTGAAGACCGCATTTTCCTTTACAAGGAGTTGTTGGAGGGCCGCATGCCCCAGTCCCAAACTGTCAATCATTGGGGCGCATTGCAGTGAACTACTGCAGAAAAGAAAACCCGTCTCTGAACTTCATCTCCCATGACATGCCATTTCTGATGATTCTTTAGGCTTGGGGTTACAGCTGGGATTTAGCTGCAACTGGGAGCCCACAGTGATATCACACAAGTGTGGCACATGGCTGGGGGTGGGGGGTGGCCAGGTCCCTCTCTCCGTGGGGACCCTCAGCCTTCAGTGCCGAGAGCTCCGGGACATGGTGGCTGGATCCTAAGGGAGCCAAGGTGGAAACTGCAAGGTATCTGAAACTCACTCAGGTGTAACTTCTGCCCACATTGTCGGTCAAAGCAAGTCACAGGGGCATTCCAGAGACAAAGGGACTGACAACTAGATCACACTGTTTCGTTGGGAGGAGCGGCAGCACAGGCAGGAATGATGGTGGTTGTCTTTACAGACGATCTACCGCAGCCTTCCCTCTGGCCCGAAAATTTACAATTCTCCAGCAGGCAAAATATACCCACTCCCTGCCAAGACCCCCTAAAATGTCATCACGTATTTGCACGCCCACTTCTAGCCACACAGAGCCCACATACGACAGGTGAGGTGAAGAGGAGATAACACAGCAGACGCCTTCATTAAGAAACACGAGCAGAGGGAAGGGAAGGCGCACAGCCGTCACCGGGCCGGAGCAAAACCTGAAATCCAGCGCGGGGCCCGGCGCCAGCAGATTCGATATTTGCAGGGCTTCAGATTTCACGTCTGGTACAAACTTCTATATCCATTTTCTATTGCGGAATAAATGTTAAGCTCCACATTCAGTGTGTTAAAACAGCAACAGCTGTTTATTTGTTCATGATTCTGCAACTAGTCGAGGCTTGGTGAGGACAACTTGTCTCTCCTCCGTGGGGTGTTGGCTACGTCGCTTCGACTCGGGCTAGGGGGTCCAAGATGGTTTTGCTAACATGTCTGGCACCACACAGCGTGCCTGGAATGGCTGGGGGCTGGTTAGGTTCCCTCTCTCCCCTCGTTGTCTCTCATCTCTCCGCCTGGTGATCATATTTCTTTAGGTGGTGACTGGCTTTCTGCAGCCCTGTCAGTCAAAGCAAGTTGCAGAGCAACCTGGATTCAGAGGGGGCAGAGAGACTTCACTTCTTTTCTCTCTTTCTCTCTTTCTCTCTTTCTCTCTCATTGCTTTTTAGAGACAGAGAGAGAGAGGGAGGGAGAGAGAGAGAGAAACATCAATGTGAAAGAGAAACATCAATCTGTTGCCTCCCGTATGCACCTCAACAGGGGATTGAACCTACAACCTAGTTATGCGCCCTGACTGGGGACTGAACCTGCAAACTTTCGGTCCATGGGACGATACTCCCACCAACGGAGCCACACCGCTCAGGGCAAGACTTCACTTCTTGAAGAGAGAAGATACAAAGACTTTCTGACTACCTTTCATTCACCCTAGTCTGTTCTTTGGCCACACATAGGCCACGTGTAAGATACTCCCTCCCTCCCGAGACCTCCAGAGTCTCTTCTCATGTGGACCTCAAGCCCGAGGTCCAGGATCTTATTTTATCAGTCAGGTCGAGGCATAGATGAGGCTCCTCCAATGCGGCTCCTCAAGTTCAGCTCCTCTTGATTCAGAGACTTGTGGACTGAAATGCTGGGTTTCTGCCTCCCACACACCCAGCACGCAGTGTGGAGACAGGGACTGGACAGTCACAATACACGTGACACTCCCATTCACAAAGGGGTGGGGGGGCGTGGGTGTCAGTCTCTAGTCCACAGCGAATCTGCAAGTCCACCTGGCTCCACGTTGCCACTTCCCCCTCCTCGACATCATGGGGTGGGCGGGGGCTGTAATTCCCTAATCCACTGTCCCCCTTGGCTCACGGTCTGCCCTCTGAGCCCTTGGCTTTTCCAGAAGAAACTGCTCCCCTCTGCAGCCCAGTAGCTTCCTCAGTTTGCTTCCTAACTATAGGAAGCGGAGGTCCCAGCTTTCTCTTTTCAGTTCGAACTGCCTCTGTTTCTTTAAGTCCAGGCTGATGGTTCCTGGACCAATCACCTTTCTTCCTTTGAACACCACGTACCCTTGGCTGAGACTGACCGTCTTGCTATATTAGCTTTATCTCACATATATTACATTTTTAATAAAAATGAATTGATCTCTGAGGACTAGGCAAGTCACTTGACTTGTTAGAATCCTGATTTTCTCTCTGAAAACTGAGAAGCATGGGGTATTATATTCATTCACTGCACCCAGACCTTATCTGGGTGGTATAGCTGTCGGCTGTCTTGCCCATATAGCTTGGGGTGGCTCCCTGGTTTAAAACAGTTCTCTGTCCTGGAGAACAGACCCCTGTCACACATGAGAGAGTGCCCAGGGGCCACATGGGTATTGCATGGCCTTGCCCCCGGGACACGTGGCACAGGGATGGAGAGTAACTACCTCTGCTGCTCACTGGTATTTCTGGTCCTTCTCGCCTCGAGTCACCGTGGACTATACCTCCTGCCTCCTGAAGTTAGATGGGGCCGTGCGACTTGCTTTGGCCAATGAAATGTAACCTGAAGTAAGGTGCGTCCCTTCTCTGGGAAAGAATTTAAGAGCCAACGTGGTATTCTCCGTGCCCTGTGTATCCCCTGGTGCACTGACCAATGAGAGCCCTTGTTCCAGATGGTGCAGAGAGGTAGAACCTCCCTGAGCATGAGCCACGGAGTTGCTCCAACTTCCAGTTGTCCTGGGAAGGTGTCTGGGCCCTCAGTGGCCCGTATGTCCTTTGAAGTGAGTTCCATTTGAAGTATGTTCAGATCAAAAACATACATGCTAAGGATAAACTATGCATACGCTTCTGGGTTTTGCACTTTGCAAAAACTTCCCTTTGCTGTTCATTCATGCTTTCATGTGTTATTCATTCGTTCACTGAAAGCGACAATGACAGAATGTCTACTCTATGCCAGGCCCGGGGCTGGCTCCTGCGGATACAGCAATGCCGGTGACATACCTGCCACCCCTGATGAGCTCATAACCTAATTTGGGCAACAAACATGTACTAACAACAATAGGAAATGAACAGGTGAGAGTTTAAGAGCACTTTCAACATGGCAGGCACTGTGCAAAGCACTTTACATGTGCTCTCATACTCGGTTCTAACAACAACCCCATGAACTAGTATATTAGTCAGCGCTTCGATTATCTGTTGCTGTGTAACAAGTGGCACCAAACGCCAGGGCCAAACACAACAAGCATTTTAATATCTTTCCAAATTCTGTAAATGAGCAGGGCTCCACCAGGTGGCTCTTCTGCTCTTGCCTGTGAGCCCTCAGGGGGCTGCCGTCACTGGCAGAGGGACCAGAGGGTTGGGCTTGCTGAGGGCACCAGGAAGCCGGGCCTCTCTCTCTCTCTCTCTGTGGTGCCCGGACCTCTCCCTGCCCAAGGGGCATCTCAGTGTGGTCTGGTCTGCAGGGGGCCTGACCTTGTACCGCAGCTCAGGGCTCTCAGGAGCACCGAGCTGGCAGGTCTTCTGTAGACCCAGACCCAGAGCTGCCACAGCATCACTTCCGCCCCATTCCGTTGATTAGAGCAAAGTGCAAGCCACCCACAGTCCAGGGGAGATGGCAGTGCGGGCATGGGTACTAAGAGGCACGGCTCATCAGGATCCATCGATACAATAGACTGTCGTAGTCAGGATTCCCTCTGTTACAGGTGCAATAAACTTGACCTGGCACCAGCCATGCCAACAGGAATGGAGCTCCCCTTTCTCGCTCATCTGCAAATCAGCTGGTTGGAGGGTCGCTCTGAACACAAAAGGTGGCATGTTCGATTCCCGGTCAGGGCACACACCTAGGATGCTGGTTCAATCCCTGGTTGGGGAGTGAACAGGAGGCAACCAATCGATATTTCTCTCTCAAATCTCAGATCGATGTCTGTCTGTCTGTCTCTCTGTCTCTCTCTTTTCCTCCCTCCCTCCTTCCTCTCTCTCTAAAACCAATGAAAACATATTCTCAGGTGAAGAGTAAGAAATGTAAAAGAGCTCGGGTGGTATTTGGAGTCCTTGGAAGCTCACTTACTGAAGAAGTGGTTCAGGACCGAGTGAAGAGTTGTGTATGTTCCCGCCCCTGCTGCGTGCCCGGGCTCTGCAGTGCGACCCGTGTGTCGTGCAAGCGGGAGTTGTGGCGGCCCGCTTCATTTGCCTGTGGCGCCAGGTGCTCCCCTGACCCTGTCTGCATCGAGCCATCCCATCGTCGTCGGTGAGTTCACATTACTGCTGCAGCAGCCGAGGGCAGGACTCTCACACATCTCCAGCGACAGGGGCAAGTGGAGGCCCAGAACAGGTGAGGCTCTGGCCACACCACACAGCCAGAGGCAGCAGTTCAGCCTAAATACCCTTTCCTCTCACCAGGCGACGGCACCAGAAACCTCTGTCCTGAAACCCTCACCCTGAGACTCACCTCCCTGCTGCGGCAGCTCCCCTGTCCCCATCCTGCGCCACTGCCACCGCCCTCATGGGCCCCGTGGGGTCCCACAGCCGAGGCACTCTGCCCACTCTGCTGCCCGTAGGGTCTGTGAGATGGTTTGAAATATTCAGAAAAAAAGCCCAAACTCGGAAAATCAAAAGCAATATCATAATAATAATGAGGAGGAGGAGGAGGCAGAGGAGATGAAGTTAAAAGCCTCACAGGGAATGAGATTGTATAACCAAGGCTCCTTGCTCCCTGGTACAGCCCTGTAAGGAAAATGTTATCTTCTTTGTCCAGATGTGAAGCTGATGTTTCTAAAGGTTAAGCAACTTGCCCTAAGATCACACAGCTATTAGGTTGGCCGAGCCAGGTTTTGAACCCAATTTAGTGCAGCACCAAGATCTAGATTGTTTCCTGAGCGGGCTTACTGATAGGATAGGGGGACAACATGTCAGTGGGTAATTGCTCCATAGTAATGGTCATGGTAAATGCAGGGGAACACCCAAGTGGCACGTACTCAGGGGGCAGGAACCAAGGAGGGCTTCCTGAAAGAGGTGATGCCTAAGCTAAAGCATGAGGGATGAGCAGCAGGTGGGGAGCCCACTGTCTCTTCCAGCCGTTACCACAGCATTGTCACAGTGGTCTATAAAATCCTTTAAGGCAAACTGAAGGTGATGTCTCCCTTGAGTCAATAAAGCAGCCACTATTTGATAGTCTTTTATCTTCAAGGCTCATGAAGAATTTTGTGGAGAAAAAGGTTTTCACTTGAGGTGACATTCACATAAGAGAATGTTAGCCATTTAAAAGTGAACATTCCAGTGGCATTTAATGTCTTTATAGCAACCACTACCTCTGTCTATTTCCAAAGCCTTTTTGTCACCCGTAATAAAACCCTTTCGCTAGTAAGCAGTTACCCCCCACCCCTACTCTCCCAGCCCCTGGCCACCACCAACCCCATTCTGGACATTTCCTATAAATGGAATCATGTGTGACCTTTTGTGGCTGGCTTCACTCACTTAGCATGATGTTTTCAAGGTTTCATTTGATATTTTATACCTTTTATAGTTGAAAAAGGAGAGCAGAGCTCAGACCACGGTCTAAATATGACCCAGCACCTCCTGCCCAGGCCTGGGCTCTCTCCCTCCACCTCTGCTCTCCCCTTGGTGTGGCCTCCCTTTGTACCCCCTTCGAGGGCCAGGAGGTGACCCACAGGCCTGGTGTGTGTCCTGGCTTTTCTGTTTCCCCCTGACATGCTGTGACTTCTCTCAGCCTCAGCCTTCCTGTGCGATAGTGGACACACAATGTAAATATACTCAACCCTGCTGGACTGCACACCTTAAAATGGTGAAAATGGTAGGTATTGTTATGTAGTTTTATCACAACAACCACCACCAGAGAGAGCAGTACAAAGAAAAACCTTTAAAAATGAGATGGCTGATTTGATTAATTGATTGCTAAGGGCCCCCCGATTCTATAGACCTATAAGACCAAGGACACATGATTGAGAGGCAGGGAAGAGAAAGGCTGACCAAGGGGACAGAAAGGGACGGAGTGAGCCAGCCAAGAAAAAGGGGGGCAGGACTGTGCTACAGTCCCAGGCGACCTTCTGCGCCTCGCGCTTATCCCCCGATTCTCAGTCATTGTCCTTCTTCAAATTTCAACCCTAACCTCTGCTGTGATCTGTGGGTCAGTCTGCACACAGTGCTGGAGCGAGATGGGGACCATCGGGCCTTCAAATGGATTCAGCTTCTGTGATTTCAGATTTTCTTTTCTCCTCTAGAATCTGACCCAGCATTAGGATGAAAGCAATACACATTTGATAAGAAAAAAACAATGATCCAATCACATCCTCAAACACGTCACCTGGGGTTTTCACGCTTGGTGCCAACAGCAAACCACCCCCACCGGCTGAAGGGCTACCAAGACACGTCCCAGATTTGCTCAGCCTGGTTTCAATATCCAGTTTCCTGTTCCCCAAAGTACCCTCTCCTATCAGAATATGAGCCACAATTTTGGGTCAGGAAGAGAGAGCCCTGTCGATATGAGGTTTGAACCCCAAGGGAAGATCCCAGCTCACAAAATACTAATTATACACCAGCAGCCGCCCCTAAAGTGCATGTGAAGAACTGGATGTAGGCAGTTTTCTGAGTAGCAATCCAACAATGTCGTAGAGAACAACCACCGCTGCCCACACACAAGTGGAAACAAAAACATCAGTTTGATTTATTCTTCTCAGAGGCCCTCCTGGAGAAAAGTTGGACGCCAGTGTTGGTGCCCCAAACTCCCAGCTGGAAAGATGGCTGCAGAACAGCGGGATAATGGGGCCATTATTGAGGACAATGCACCTGCTAGGAGGAACACGAGGTCAAGGGAAGAAACCCAGGAGGGCTTCCAGCAAGCAGTGGCATCCAAGCTGAGTCATCAAGGGTGTTTGACAGGTGGGTGGTCTAGCAGGAGTGAGAAGGCAAACACCTCCAGAAATGGTAACAGTGGCGGTACCTGGGTAGCAATGAATTATTGGCAACTCCCCCTCCCCCAACCCCGTCTCTGTTTTCTATTATTTCGTTAAAGAATATATTGCACTTTCCAATAAAATTTGTTACAAGAAAGGAAAGGTAATCATTTCGAAGGACTTGGGGCGTTTTCACGAGCATGTGGTCCGTTGTCCTTGTCATCATGAGAATAGAGAGAGCCTTTCCCTCTTGCACCCCCGCCACCGGCCTCTGCCCAGCGCTGGTGTGCTAGTGTCCTGGGGCCGCCACAGCAAAGGACCACAGGCCGGGGGCTTAAACCACAGACATTTATTTCTCACAGTGCCGGAGAGGCTAGAAGTCCAGATCGAGGTGTCGGCAGGGCTGGTTTCTCCTGAAACCTCTCTCCTCGGCTCGTGGGGGGCCGTCTTCTCCCCCATCCTCACATGGTCTCTTATCTATGCATGTCTGTGCCTTGATTTTATCTTTTTATAAGGACACCAGTCACACTGGATCAGGGCCCACCCTAGGGACCTGATGTTAACTTAATCACCACAGTGAAGGTCCCATCTCCCAATCCAGTGCCATCCTGGACTCCTGGAGGTTAGGGCTTCAACAGATGAATTTAGGGGAACACGATCAGCCCCTGGTGCTGAAGGACAGACACATGGTGCCGGAGGGGTCCTGTGTTGTCCCAGTTCTCCGTGGGAGTGTTCGGGACACGAGCGCTGCTCTGATTCTGATGCAAAGGCTCTGGATGCTGGAGGAGAGGCACATGGACCGTTAGAGCTCCTGGGCCCACCGGAGGGGGGTGGGTGTGCCGGACACTGGGCATCCCAGGAGCCAGTGAAGAGCGCACCAGCTGGGGGTCCCCCAAAACACATAGAGACTTATCTCCTGCCCCTGCAGGTGTATGTGCATACACACACACATAGACACACGCAGACTCACGCATGCACACATATACGTGCACACACCCCTTTCAGGGATCGCTCCAACTCGTTGCTACCGGATGTGTGTTGATATGGCGACGGTTGGGCTGGTGGAGATCTAGAGGGGGGCGTTAATGCCTTTCTAATCGAGGACCACCTTATCAGTCTGAGCTGGGCTCAAGACACGATGTCGTCCGCCCCCCTGACGTCAGCAGGCATCTGGGAGCCTGGAGCTCTCTTTAACGTCCCACAGACCCACCCCTCTCTGCTTCTCCACGCACAGCCCAAGAGAGGAGACTCCCAGAGACCACCGTTACCAATTTCTACCGGGTCTTTCAATTTCCACAACTGTGACCTTGGGGTACCCTACTCCCTTTATAACATCAGCCCACGCAGGGACCAAATTCTTTCTTGGTTTCCTCTGAGCACCAATCAGCCAGGGCAGTGTTTTCAGGGAAGGACACAAACCCAGGTGTCCAAGAGCCATCATCACCTCGGCTTGGGCAATCCCACCCCAGCTCTCCTTACAGAGCCCCAGGCCCCTCTGGGACCGCACTGGGTCTGAGACCACCCCCCCACAGCTGCTTCCATGTTTCACCTTCTCAGACCTCCTCTCCTCCCTCTAGCTGTACCGCCTGACTTCCCCAGCAGAGACACTGAGCCCTGGTCCTGGAGGCCGTCCTGGGAAAGCCAGAGATGATTCGGGGCTGGCAATCCCGGCTTCTCCGCGTTTGTCTCCATAAAGACACGCCGAGGTCCTCGCACTTAGTGGCAGGATGGGATCAAGGGTGAACTCCGTGCAATGACAAGCACCCTGCTTATCATCTGTGTAGGAGTCTGTGTCCTCCGGACCCCTTACTCACACATGATGACCCTTAGCAGCCACCACAGCTTCTTCTTCAGCTCCATTTTACACATGAAGAAACTGAGGCCCAGAGAGGTGAAGCCACTGACTGGCTCAAGGCCACACAGCGGGTCAGTGGCAGAGCCTGAATAGAGACTTATATCCCCTTACCACTCTTAGGACTCTCGGTTGGCTGAGAGGGGTGGGAGGGGAAACGAGGCCGCAGCCTTGAGATCTGCCTCCCAGGAACGGGGCTGAGGTTCCTTCGAGTTAATACACGTCATCTCCCGGGCTGATCTCAAGAACAGCATTAGATCTGGCAGTGTTGGCCCTGCCCACCAGGTCCCTGGACGTGAGGAAGTCTGTCTCATCCCGGTCGCAGCAGGTGGAAATAGTGTGAACTAATGAAATACCAGCAGCGAAGCTAACAGCTGAATGCTCGTCTCCTGGCACATGGCAGCTAAGAGACTGCTGACCCGCATATCATGGCCTCTCCCCCCACCCACTGGGGGGCCGGTGTGGCCCGTGGGGACAGCACCAAACAGGGGCACAGGCAGGCAGACCAGGCCCTAGTCTCTGCATGCTGTGTGACCTGGGGCAAGTGTCTGAACTTCTCTGAGCCTCAGTTTTTATATCTGGGGTCCACTGCTGCAATACGTATGTGGAAGCATCCAACTCAAGGGCAGGCACAGTATTTGGACCCAGGGGATAGAAGAGGTCAATGTCCCCACATGGTGTCATCCATCTATCTACCCAGCAGCGTCCTGGCTGTGCAGAGTAAGGAACCCTAAAGCTAGGGGGAAATTCCCCAGGGCACTTCTGTTACCTGGAAGCAGAGTCCTCTCGAGGGACAGGGCGGTGTTGGGCTGTCTAGTCCAGAAAGGCCACTTTGGCCCCAGAGTGACTCATTCCTTAGAAGTTCAATGTTATCACACTCACCAAGGACTTCAGGCGTAAACCCCCCTGGTGCCTGGCACGCTTAGGCGCCCCCAGAGATTCACTCAAAGAACAGTTCACAGGCTTTGACCGCATAGAATTCCTTACCTCTCAAGAGGATCCCAGGACAGTCCTCACCCCAAGCACTTCCAAAGAGGCTGATATTCCGCCCTGTCCAACCAAGCTAATCACAGCCAATGGGACTCAGTTCTGGGACTTTTGATAGAGATCCTGGAGCAGTGGACTCCCTTTTCCCCCTGGGACTGGACTCCAACGTTTATAGCACTGCAGGGGACGCCATCCTGTAACCCTCAGGGGACAGCCAGTCTGAGAAGGCAGCCCCTACGGCCCAAGGTACAGCCAAGAAATAAAAACAGCATTCTCTCAGCAGTATTTGTGCTCTGGGTTAAGCCGTACCCGAACCTTCATGGACTTACCCATCATATTTAGCTCTTTTGGGAGGGAGGGGGACATGAAATGTTTCTTTTTCTTATTGAGGTTGTAATTGTCATACAGCATTATATTAGCGTCAGGCACACAATGTAATGATTTGATATTTTTATATGTCGCGAAATGACCACAACAAGCCTGTTTAACATTTGTCATGAACGTAGTTATAGAATTAATCCAGCCTGAGCCAGGCTTTCGGTCGCTTACAGTCAAAAACGTCCTGCCTAATAAACCTACTCCCTGGCATCGAGGCCCCTTGTGAAACCAAATTCATTAACTGACGGCCGCGTGATTTAGCACAGATTCAGGACAAAGGGAACTGAACAATTTTTCAAGATACTCAGGCTTTAGGATATCCCCACCCTACTTCAAGTGTTATGGGTTGGGTGGCGGGGATACTTCAGAATTGGAAGCCTTAAGTTTAGACTTCAGTTCTCTCACTTACCAGCTGCGTGACCTTGGACAAGACACTGAACTTCTCTGAAACTATTTTCTCAAGCCTCTGAGGGCTATAATGAGGGTAAAATGAAATAATTTGATACAGCACTAAGTATAGATCCTCCATAAATGCCTTCTCCACAATATGGAAACATAGGGGGACAGAGGGGAAGGCCATCCTGGTTTCAGAGAATTCACTCATGGATGACACTGCCCCCAGCATGTCTCTTCTGTTGGTCTTATCAAGAAGCAAAAACATAGAGTAGAAAGAAGCAAGGGCTTCGGGTCCAAAAGACCTGGGTTTAAGTCCTACCTATGCTCTGCAACCTCAGACAAGTTGCCTAACCCCTCTGAGCCTTGTCCCCTTGACAGTAAAATGGAGGAAAGCAATGCCCACCTTGTAAGGAGCTCCAAGGGCAAAAGCATAATGCGGTGCACAGCATACCCGGCACATTGTTCAACAAACGAGTGTGATTGTTTTCTCAGGCCCTAGCCTTTCCTCAAGGCTTGGTCCTCAAGCCTGCCGCATTCCCGCCTCCCTGAACCCAGCCATGCCCATGCCCTTGGCCTCCCTGATGACCACCAAAACTCTGTCCAGGTCCAGCCCCTCGCCAGAGTTCAGAACTCCTGGGCGCCTCCACCAGAATGTCTTCCAGGCACCCCAAACCCAGCACAACGTCCCGGCTTATCCACGACTCCCTGTGTGACTTGGGTCCATCACCTTGGCCTTGGTTTCTACATTATAACACAAATGGGTTATAGTTGATCACTACAGAGGCTCCCCCGGCCCTAACATCCTAGGATTCACAACTCCAACGTGTCACCATCCCAACTTGGCCCCGCCTTCTCCCCACACTCAGTGCCTTCAAAAGCAGCATCTTCATTCTCCAACGGACCCTAGATTAAAAACTTCCGAGTTATCTTGGATTTGCCCATCAGAGCCCCCCAAGTCTAGGAGACTCTTCTCAGAAAAGTGACCTAGTCCCTACATTCCTCCCTGACTTTATCGCCCTAGTCCAGACCCCAGCACATCCAAGCTCCACGCTGGCCTCCCCGCCCTCTGCTCTTTCCACCCTGGGGCTGATGGTCAATGAAGGACTGGGGTAGTTTCCCTCCACCTGGCCCGGCCAAGAACTGGACTTGACTGTTGACAATGTTAGCACCCTGGAGATTCTTTTTAAGGTTGGGGATGAGGGGTGGAATCTTTCATGATGTTCATAATAAATATTTGTCAAATTCATTCATTCATCCATGCTTTTCAAAACACATCGCTTGGATGGTCACCTCCAATCCAAGGCAGATCACACCAGAGCTCCCTTCATGACTCTCATGAAAGCTACGGGCCTTTGCTCCACAAAAGCACCCTTGCGCATGACTTTTTGCATATTTCAGGGGCTCATAGCCCCCGGGGCCCATCTATAGAACAAAGTTTGCCGCTGATCGAGCCCATTTCATAGATGGGAGACTGAGGTGCAAAGAGGAGAAGGAACTTGTCAGAGAGCACGCGGCTCATGCCTTTCCGCCAGGCACTAGCGCACCCCATGAAAGTGCTGGGTCCGCTCCCACTCCAGATTCCCGGCTGTTAGTAAGCTCTGCGACACGTAACATCTTTGCGCTCTGTTCCCTCATCCACACGAGAGGGACCAGGCCTAAAGTGTGTACAGGAACCCAGCCCAGCGCTGTGCGTGGAAGACAACTCCTGTTCCATCCCTTCGCTAGCCTTTCTCTTCTTTCTCCTGCAGGATTTGGGAGGGCAGAGCATTGCTGCCATCTAAAGTGGTCATGGAAGGCTTCGTGGAAGAGGAGACACTGGCCTGAGCCTCAGTTTGGGGCAATGAAGGGAAGCGGGGGCCAGGGTTATTAATAGGCCCAGCTCGATGGGCCCAGGGAGACTGAATGTGATACAGACACCCGGCACCGCAGTTACGGAG
Organism: Mormoops blainvillei; assembly: GCA_004026545.1. Lineage (NCBI taxonomy): Eukaryota > Metazoa > Chordata > Mammalia > Chiroptera > Mormoopidae > Mormoops > Mormoops blainvillei. The sequence goes on from PVJD01009693.1 coordinate 42,775, forward strand.
TGAGTACCTGACACCGGAAGGGGAGGGGGCCCAGGGCTGGGGGGGCGCCACCTCCCAAAATAGCCAGAGCAGAAGCCTATATAGGTGGCTATCCCACCACCAGACGCACTTCCCCACAGGACCTCCCACCAGCCCAGCCTCTCACTGCAGGTTCCGGCTCCCGCCCCCAACAGAGGTGAGTGGTAGCTACTGAGGTTGGAGGAGGATGGAGGAGTACTGTGGGGAGGGGGCCAGCTGGAAGGGACAGCCATCTCTCCCCTCCCTCCGGGGACATGGCGCTGGGGTGAGGCGTGCTGAACAGTACGCAGGCGCAGTCGGGGAGTCCAGGTCCCAGAGCATGAATTCCTGGGATCGCCCCCCTGCCTCTGGGTGCGGCCTGGGGCCCGTTCTGCCGCCTGGCTGGGTCTCAAGTTTCCCACCTGTAAAACCAGAGGGGTGGGGCCAGACTCCCGTGGACTTGGTGATGTTGCCCTCAGTGGGCAGACGGGGCAGGAGGAAGGGGTAAGGAAGGTTGACGGGCTGAAATGATGTCATCTGGTGCTGGGGGAGTGGACTCCAGCCCAGAGAGGGTGTCAAGTTGATGGGAGGTTGCTGCAGCTGGAGAGACAGAAGAAGGAGGACCAGGATGGGCCTCTGTGGAGCCTTTGCCACGGGGGTCAGGGTCTGAGGACTCAGCCCTGTGGGACGTCATAGGTTTGAATCCCAGGCACTGGGGAGGAGCCCCGCGGAGGTGTCACTGAACTCCAAGTCAGCAGCCCTGGGAATAGGCCCCTCTCGGCCACTGCCTCTCCACAGGTCCTTAGACCACTCAGGGACTCTCTGGGGCATCAGTTTCCCTACCAGTGTAACGTAAGGGTCCTTCAGCTGGGAAACAAGTTCTCCCGCTGAGGCCTTGGGAGCGAGCTGAGCCTGGTGGTGACGTGGTGGCACAGGAGCCCAGCACGTCCAAGTTAGCGGCCCTGCCGGGGCGGGGGCCACAGGGCAGCTGAGGGGTCCGGTCAAGCCCTCCCACCGAAGGAGATCAGGTCCGGAGCTACCGCCTGGGTGCCCTGGAAGCCAGATGGCAGGCCGTTGCCTGAAGGAGCTGACTCACAAGGAAGAGGACAGCCAGGGCTAGCAGCGTCCTAAGGTTTCCGGGAAGGGCAGCCGTCCAGGGCCGAGCCGAGGGAGCCAGTGTTGACACTGAGCCCAACAGAACTTGAGCTACTGGGCTGCTGGGTAGCTCTCCCCCCCACCCTTACCAAGGGCCACCAGTCTCGGCCCCTGCCCACTTGCCCACACACCTTACGAGGGACCACCAACACCATCAAAACAACCGACAGAAACCCAGAGAGGGTGATGGCCACAACCTAAGGTCACACAGCGACTCGGTGCAGCCGGAGATCTAGAACCCAGGCCTCCTGACTCCCTGTCCAGTGCTCCACACACTCCAGAGGCAGCTGGTGGCAGCCTGAACCCTGGGAGACCGTGGGAAAGAATGCAACTGGTTTCTGGCTGCATAAAGATTAGGAAGTGTCACATTTCCAGAGATGACGTTCAGGCCATCAGACCTGTTTAGGTTGCCTGGAAAGTGTGGTCTGAAGGTGCCACCCTCTCCCCAAACCTGGGCCTTTCTGTCTCCAAGACAGGGGAGGGTGCGTAGAGATTCCAAGTGGCCTCTCCTGTCCTCCCCTCCTCCAAAGGTTTAGTGGGGGCAGGGGTAGACCAGCAAGTAGTTACAGGGATCTGAGAAGGGTTCTTTGAAAAGTCACACTAGGAAAAAAAATTAGATTTCGGCATGTGCATCCCTGACCAGCTGTGGGATGGGGCACCAGCATAGAGTCCAAGGAGTGCCCGCCTACGTGTGCCACCCCCACTCAGCGTCCCCTGGGTCAGGTTTCCAGACCTCAGCGCTCAGATTTTGCGGCATAAAATTTGCATCCAGGGCAGACAAGAGCGGAGGCTGAGGTAGGAGCAGAGAGAGAGAGTGGCAGCAGGGCCAGGGACCCCAAAAGGGTGTAGGGCTGGCCCCTGCCTGTCCCTGTTCTCCCCGAAGCGGCGGGACATCCTCCGAGGTGCATCGACCCTATTGCCCTACTGCGTGCCCTTGGCTGCAGGCGAACCCTCTCCAGCCCCGGCTGGTGACGCGGGAGCCCCATAAAGTCCAGAGGTCGCTCCTTTCCACGGCGCCCTGGCCGCAGCCCCTGGGATGGCGAGGACCCCGGCGGGGGCGTGGCGGGGGCGGCTGTGGGACGCGCGGCCGGACGGAGCCGCGCTGGCTGAGTGCCCAGCCCCGCGCCCCCTGGCTCTGCGCCAGGCCGGCCCGCGTGCGCCGGGCGCACAGCACTGCAGCGCCGGTCATATGAGCAGAAATGATGAGAAAGGCACTTTTTAATCTTTTCGCACTTGCTCTGCCCGCTCAAACAGTTGCAGGATGTCGATCACAGACTTGCTCAGCGTTGAGGACATCAAGAAGGCGGTGGGGGCCTTTGCCGGTGAGCAGCGCGCTCCCCTCCCCAGCCCTCTACCCTCACCCACCGCCCTGGGCCCCTGCACCCCCGCGCCCCTCTGCGCGTGCATCCGGTCGGGCGCCAGCAGGGCGTGCAGTGGGGGTCCTCGGCATTTCCCAAACTCGTCCCGGCGGGACTGGGATCGGGTGGGAAGGCCGGGCACCGCGCCCGAGAAACCGAAAACTTGCGGGCACCACAAACGAGGTGTCCCGGCTCAGAGGACTGGGGTCCCGAACCAAGGGCGAAGACCCGGTGGAAGACAGGACCTTCGGGTCCTTGGGGTCCTTGTGGGCGCTCTGGACTTCCCCTTCAAGGCACGTGGAAGGGGCTGCAGGCACTTACGCCTTCTCTCCGACCCATGCTGGACAGGCCTCTCCTCACCCAGCGGTGGGCAGCGCTGGCCCCACCACTGGGTGAACCCCCACCCCGGGGCTCAGAGCCCCCTTACAACGACCCGAGAGTGAGGTGACTTCCCGAAGCTGGCGCTCTGCTCTGCCCAACCCTGCCTGAGCATCTTCCGCGCTTGCAACTTCCAGCCTCCTTGGGCTGCCCGGGGGGGAAACCCGCGCTCTCATCTTGCTGAGCAGCCCAGGACTTGCGAGCTTAGCTGCCTCCCGCCTCCCTCCCTGCCATCACCCAGGTGGGGGAAACTGAGGCTGGGCGGGGGTCTGAAACTTGCCCACGGTCGCCGAGCAGGCACGGGGCGGGGGGCAGAAGTAGGTCTTGGTCCCCCACCCTAGTGTTAGCCCTGGGTGAGGGGAGAACAGGACTCTTAACAGGACCCCTCCCCCAACACAGGTTACCCCATCTAACACTGCGCGCTTCCCCGGGTGTTCTTAACGAGGAGCTCCGACATAGAAAGTTGGGCAGGGGGGTCCCATTTCCCCAGGGTGCTGACATAACTCACCCCCTTCTCCGTGGCCCACCTTGCTCCCTCCAAATAGAACCGTAACTGGGAGTTCCAGGGAGACTTCTAACACCCCCACCCCGCCCCACAACTCCCGCTAGAATTGATTTCCACAGCAAAGCTAGGACTTCTGGGTCCTCCCCTTCCCCCTCCTGTGTGTGACCTTGAGAGGAACATGCCCTCTCTGTGGTGATTTTCTGGCAATAAGATCTGTGGCCAAGAAAAAGGGTGCCTCCCCCCCCCACCCTTTGCCCTGCTCCCCGGGCCCCAAAATGCACACACCATCTACACATCCCCTCTAGCTCCCCTGCCCACTCCCACGCAGCCTAAAGGCTTCCTGAAAACCAGGGCACCTCTCTGCCTCCAAAGGCTGCCCCCACCCTCAGCCAAGGGGCCGGGGAAGGGGGTCAGGCTTGGGAGCCAGGGAGGCCTGGGTGCAAGCTCACCTGTCCTACCGCTAGCTAGGTGACCTTGGGCAAAGCAGCCCCTCTGGCCTGGCGTCCCTCAGCCCTCCCACGGAGGCGGCACAGGAGAGTCAGTCAACAAGTTCTGGGACACCCCCACCACCCCTTCCCCCCCTACCCTTCTTTATGGGCCCTTTAACCGGCTTCGCTCCACCCCCCACAGCCGCCGAGTCCTTCGACCACAAAAAGTTCTTCCAGATGGTGGGCCTGAAGAAGAAGAGTGCCGAGGACGTGAAGAAGGTGTTCCAAATCCTGGATAAGGACAAGAGCGGCTTCATCGAGGAGGACGAGCTGGGGTAAACTGAGGCCTGCCTCAGGCTGCCGGCCTGAGGCTCGGGAGGGGGGTGGGGGTCGGGGCTCCACCTGCCCCTCCCTCCGCTCCCGTCACAGAAACAGCGGTGCCTGACCACTGTTGCTTCCGGAAGAGTAAAATCCTCAGCAGAAAGTGCAACTAACCAGGTTAAACTATAGCTACTTAATATTGTTAATGGAATGATGCCACTTAATAATTTAATACAATTCAAAAGGCCATTTTTCTCCGCCTAACACCATAGGCGAGACAGACAGTACCAGCCTGAGTATTTCACAGGTTTTAATTTGTCTACCGGGCACCATCCACCACCCTGCAGACAGCCTCCCCCACTCCCCGTATCAGTGTGGCCAGAGCAGTTCCTGGGTGCATCAGGGTCCTATCGCCAGCTTTGGGGGTTTGAGAGTCCAGGGAGCAAAGCAAAGGAAGAGAAGGTCATGAACAGGAAAGTGCAAAATGGCTCCCGCAGCAGAACCTCCCACCGCAGCCCCCTGGCCACCTGGCCGGTGTCGCCAACCCAGCCGGGCCCCGTGGCACTCTCTGGCTGAGACTGCCTTGAATTTTGTCAGAAAGAGAAGGGGGTGGGGGTGGAGAGGAGCCTTTCAAGTGAGGACTTCCCCGCCTACCGAGCCTTACCCCAAACCACCCCACAAGGATACCCTTTGTCTAGAACCTTCTCCTTCTATCCACCAGTGCCCCATGTGCACACGCACGTGCCCACACGCAGGCAGACTTCTTCCTGTCCTCCAGGTGTGGAGGACTCGTCCCCTCGCCCCAGGCGTGACGGATGCCTCCCTCGGGCACCTGTTCTGCTTCCCATCACTGCAGCCATCCCCCTGTGCAGTCTCTCCCAGAGCGTTTGACCCCCTAGTATGTTTTCAGGCAGCCTCCCAGGGTCATCTCTGTGCCCCCCGACCCCATTTCCAGCATGGCCTCGGCACAGAGAAGATACTTTTGTGTTGGTTTTATTGACTGAATAAATACGCAAGTGCAGGTGCCCTGCCTGAAGTGAGGTCGGCCCTTGGCGGAGGACAGCCTGCCCTTCCCGCACCCCCACCCAGGAAGGGCTGGGGGCGCAGCCCGGGCTGCCCGGCCGCTGCCTGATGCTATCCGGGCTGCCCACTTCCCCCATGCAGATGCCAGCCCACCAGCCCTACAGTGTTCCTGCAAGGTGACCTTGACCTAGCTCCCTCCCTGGCTTTTCTTCCCAGATCCATCCTGAAGGGCTTCTCTGCAGATGCCAGAGACCTGTCTGCTAAAGAAACCAAGACACTGCTGGCCGCTGGAGACAAGGATGGGGACGGCAAGATCGGGGTGGATGGTGAGTAGCCGTGGCAGGGGGCCTGGGCGCGCATTGTGGATCTCGGGATGTTTGGATGTTCAAAGCTCGGAGCCCTGTCTGTCACGGGAAAGGGAGAGGAGGGGCCACCCAGCTCCCAAAATCAGACGAGAAAAGACAGTCTGTGAAGTCCGAGAGCTCTGTCATGCAAGCCGGGCAAACAAAAACTAGGATATTTTTTCTAAATTGGAACGCTCTTTTGTTTCCTCCCTACCTTGTAGGGAGGGAATCCAGGAGAATTTGGAATTTTCCCTGAACTTTGCCTACACTTTTACCTAGGTTCTGATCCCTGCTCTGCCCAAATTGGCTGTGTGACCTTGGGTGTTCTCTCTCCTTCTCTGGGCCTCAGTCTCCCATCTGAAACCCGAGCAGATGAGGCCAGCTGATCCCCAAGGACGCTGCCGGCTCTCAGCTCTCACGTTCTCAGGTTCCAGGGATGGAAATTCCTTATCTCCTATCCTCCTCAACATCTTGTCCGGGTGTCCTGTAACTTCAGGTCTCAAACCTGTTCTGGCTTCACCCACATAAACCATTCCAGCATTGTAGGTGAGCCAGGAAAAACAGCCTGCCAGGGATTGGCTGGGAATTAGGAAACGGAATATCTTGCTTTTCAAGCTTTGCTTTCAGAACAGGGGAGGGGCTGGTGGTCCAGCATCTCACGTCCTTCTCCATTCAGATCTAACCTGCAGTCATGGAGCACATCCCGGCGTTGTCCTCTAGTTTAGCATCACAGCATCCTTGGGAGTCACCCCCACTTTGCAGGTGGGCAAACAGAGCTTGAGATGCCTTACCCTATTCAAAGAACCAGAACATAAGTGGCGGGGCGGGGATTCGAACCAGATCTGAATAACTCTTCCCAACATGCTGGGTGACACCTGTCCCTGTAATAAGCTTCTCTGCGAGTCGACGTGAAAACTGTGTAGATGCTTGGCCTCAAGGCCTAGGTTTTCTGGGATCAAATCCCAGCCCTGCCACTTTCTAGCTGTGTGACTTTGGGCAATTCAAGTAAGGACTCTGGGCCTCAGTTTTCTCATCTCTGAACTGAGAATAACGATAGTTCTTATCTCATGGGATTGTCGTGAGGATTAGATGTGTCAACGTGGAAAGTGTTTAGAACAGTGCCTGGCTCAGAGTAAGTGCTATAATGTGTTCGTCAGTCGGACCCGTGCATTTATTCCCGGTATCTAGCCCATACCTGACCCAAAGCAGGCGCTAGATAAATATCTCTGGCCTGGGTGCCAGATCCAGCCCCCCATGCTCGGCTTCCTCTCTGCCCTTCACCAGCTGTGACCTTGGCCACACTTAGGTCCCCTCGCCAGACAAATGGGGTGCACAGTTTTATCCTAAGAACTGCTCCGGCTCGTTTGAAAATTAAATAACTATAGACAGAAATCACTTTGGGAAAGGTACAAGGATGCTGAACGTAGATGTAGTTTATTAAAGTTTTATGTCAGAAACGAGAATAGAGGACCTCTAGCAAGGTCAGACGCAGCCACTGCCTGGCCCGGTGATGACAGCTGCCCTTTCTGTGGCTGCAAAGGAGGGAGGGGGTTTTAAAGGGGCCGGAGTGGAGGGTGCTGGAGAGAAATCGGTGGCTGGTGACCCAGTGAGTGGCCCCTCTCCCCCATATCCCCATCCCCACTAAACTGCTTCTCAGGTCGTTGCCCCCCCGAGCCTGGATTCCCGCCACGACCCCACCCCAGGCCTCCAGACCTGTCTCCCATTTTTATTTGCAGCCAATATGCCACAGCTCAGAAGCCCTAGGCGGGGTCTTCATGGCTGGCTGCTCACCAACAACCGACATGATGAAGAAAAACCAGGCCAGATCCTGGCCTGCTTCCTGATTTCCCCCCTCCCTCCCCGGCTCCCCGGCTTCCTCGCTCCCTCCCTCCCTCCTATCTCAAAGAGCTCACTAAACTCTTCCAACAAAGGCTCACCGGGGAGCAACCCGGGGCCGGTCAGTGGGGGAGATAAAGGTGAATGAGGCCCAAGTCCCAGAGGCACCATCTCCTAGCCGGGTGTCCCTGAGCCTCCGTTTCTCCATCTGTAAACTGGGCACGATGAAACATGCCTCACTGGGGTCCTGCGAGGCGTCGGGGATGCGACGCAGGGGCTGCCGAGGGCTGTGCCCAGCACATAGGATGTGCTCGGCAAATGGCGCCGAGCTACCCCCATTGTCTCCTGTCTGCATGTTGCTGACAGCTCCGTGTTTGGGCACACACACCTGGCGTATGTAACTCCAGGTGCAGACGAGCGCTATGGGGAGGGTGAGGCCTCGGGCAGGGCGTTGGTACCAGCAAAGGCACTGAGGCCAGGGAGTCTAGGGCGTGTTTGCCAAGAGGCCGGATGATTGATTTGCCCCAAGAAGTATTACCGGGGTGTGTAACGTGTGCCCAGCCCTGTGCTGGGGTCTGCACAAACGTCACCTCATTTACCCTTGAGATGACAGAGGACACAAATGTAGATACAGAAAGGGCAACTCCAGCACCCAAGGTGACAATAAATCCAAGTCTGTCTCAGCACAGTGCGGGCTCGGGCCAGCCTGGTAAAGATCTGGGGATCAGGGCAGAGCCCAGCAGGGTGGTAGGAGCAAGAGGGGCGTAGGGGTAGATCACCCTGAGGCAGCGGGGGCCCCCCTTCTGTGGTGAAAAGGTGGAGATGCCTCCCCCTCCCCACTTCCACCCCCCCACCACAGCACTTTTTCTGGAGGGGGATGGACGGGGCGCGATGATGCCCACCAGGTAGCAAGATGGGAGGCAGAGCCCGCTGCGGGGCCCAGGAGGCTCTGTTTCAGGGACTCTGCTTTGCAGCCTGTCCCCTCCAAAGGCTGAAGGGTCTGCACCCTTCCCCCCCACTGGAGGACACTTTTAGCTCCTGGTCACAGACCCCTCTGATCTCAGGGGCCTGCTCTTTAACATCAGACGTCAAAATCACTAGCCAACCACTGGGGTCCCTTCCAGCCCTGGGGGCTCCATGGGCGTCTCAGTGAACAAGCCTCTAGAAGAGGCCCCCCCGGCTCTTAGGCTGGGCTCTGCCACCTCGAGCCATGGTAACAGTGATGCTTAACCTCATGGAGCACTCGCTGTGTGCCAGGCACAGTGCCTAGCATTTCCCTCATCGAATCTTCCCGGCTCTCTGTGAGGCGGGTCCTGTGACCGCCTGCGTTTATAGGTGAAGTTGCTGAGGCTCAGAAAAGCTAAGAGTTTGCCCAAACTTCCATGCCCAGGAAGAGACAAGGTCAAGATCTGAGTGCAGGTCTGTCCGAGTCCTAAGCACGTGCCTGCTTCACTCATTCATTCATTCATTCATTCATTCAAAGCTTAATGAGATGATTTATTTATTGACTTACTGCTCGCTTTCCTCCCCGCCACTGCCATGTAAGCCCCACGAGGGCAGAACCTTTGTTTTGTCCACTTCTGACCCAGCACCTAGGGAAAGGGCCTGGTACACAGTAAGAGCACGAGAGAAGCTTGTTGAATGAATGAATGAATGAATGAATGAAAGAACGAACAAATGAACGAACGAACCTGTGTCCAGCTCCGGGATGGAATGACGAGGAAGCATGGTGTGTGGGGAGAGGCCAGCGGGCTAAGGCTGGGGGCTCGCTTGTGGCGGGTGCAGGGGGTTCTAGACGCAGGGCCTACCCCGTCTCCGGTGCGGCTTGCCCTTCTGAAGGCGAGTAACATTTACCATGTTCTGTAGAATCCTGGCTTGGAGGGAGGAGACAGAGCGGCAAAGTTCTAATAATAACCCTTTGCATTCCCGTCTCTGGGCAACTAGTTCCAGGAATCTCAGACTTTTAGAGATGTGGTCGATTGATTCTCGAAGGCCACCCAAGCGCAGAGTGGGTAAAGGGGGGTTTTGAGGCAGACAAGAAGAAGCTGGAGAAGATGAAGCTGCCCCAAAACTCAGCTGCAGATGCAAATTCCAGGCACAAATAGCAGGTGACAGTGAGTGGTAGTGTCCTTCTCAAGCTCTTGTCCTGAGCAATGGTGGGTCATGAGTCAGAATCACCCAGAGCATTTTTTACAACCCAGAGGGTGGTGCCCCACCCCCCATCCCCAGAGCTTCTGAATCCTTAGGTCTGGATTGTGGCCCACAAGCCGCAGCTCTACCAAGTCCCCAGGAGGTGCTGCTAACCCAGGGAGCACACTTTGAAAACCACAGCTGCACAATGATCCTAGGAAGTGGGTGCCATCACTCTTCCCGTTTTTACAGATGAGGAAGCTGAGGCACTGACAGTGACGTGGCCAGGGTCCCTCTAGCAAAACCAGGACTGGGGCTCGCAGGTCCAGCCAGGACCGTCTGCCCCTCTGCCTCTCACACTGGTATCTGTCCCCCGCCCAGCCTCTCCACACCCAGGGCCTGCCGCAGGGAACGTGCAGGTGGGAAGGTACAGCGGTTGCCACCCATGGGGCGCTTCTGGGCCCTGGAGATGGCACGCGGGCCTTCGCTCTTTAGCTCCATCGTTCCTCAAAGCTGCGTGAGACAAAGGAAACTGAGGCTCAGGGAAGTGCGGCAGCTTGCCCAGGATCACACGGCTATTCAGCATCGGGGCCCAAGCTATTCAAACGTGGACACTCTGACTCCAAACATCCCGCTCCCCGCGCCCCCACCCTGCCCTAGACGATGTGTGCACGCCCCTACAGGGACCTGCGCACGATCCTGGCCGCCGTTTCCCTGAAACCCGATCCCGTCTCCTGCACTTCAGGCCTGTTTTAACTCAACAGACTGGGGTTTGCTTTTTTGCTTCTGTGGCTATAAAGTGTAGTCATAATGATCACCTAACCTTCGCAGTCGGCTCCGTCCACGTGCCTCCAGGCATCTGTCTATTCTACTTCCTCCTCCCGCAGTCTGCTCTCTTTTATCCTTTCGGAGCCTGTTTAACATTTCACATGGGAGGTGGGAGGGAGGGAGGGACCCAGGGCCGAAACACCTGAAGTCGGGCAGAAACTACCACCCGAAGGGGATAAACCTACCCACCTCAAAGGGTTGTAGCTTGAATAGAGGGAGTGTTCTAGAAATGACTCCTTTCTCCCATTTTATGTGAGTGCTTTCTCTTGTAAGCTGCCTCGAAACCCTTCGGAAGTAGTGGAATCCCAGTCCTCAAAGGAGGTGAAATTGAGTCTAAGAGCAGAGGGAAGTGAGAAGGATGGAAGGAGTCTGCCCCCCCCCACTTGCCTCCCCCGCCACCTCCTGTAATTCCAGCCCTCCGGTCCCTCTGGGGTTGGGTTTCCAAGCCAGGTAGGATATGCCTCTCAGGGCCAGCCAGCAGCCCTGATGGGTGCACGGTGCTTCGTCCCATCTCAGTTCATCCTCAACCAGCCCGATAAGGTCTGTGATCCACCCTGAGAGATGTGGAAACTGAGGCCCAGCAGACACAAAGTGCCAAAGTCACGGGGCAAATCCTTGGTGGAGTAGAACCAGGTCTTCTGACTCTGCCCCTCCCCCCGCCAGGCTGCATTGAGACATTCGAGTTATAAATGGTTTCTGTGCTTAGCAAGACCCTGGCTCTCATTCCCACGCGGACCTCCCTAAGCCCGGCCTCACGCGGCATTAGATAGGACGTGGACAACTGTGCCCCTGTTACCGGGAGCAGTGGTGAGCGGCCCCTCCCCACCTCTGTGGGTTACAGCTTGAGTCAGAACCTGGGCCGTATGCAACTCCAGCCTCGGGGAAAGAGGCGCACCTCGGCCTGGGCCACGCCTGAGTTAGAATCTCCTTGGCTGAGTGACTCCCAGCTTCAGTTTCCCTGTAAGTAAAATGGGGACAAGAGAGCAGGTGAGGATGACAAGGGATGACACATGGGGCAGTGACCCGCACAGCCTGGGGCTCCTTGCAGACTGTAGGTTTTGACCCCAGGTGGCCCGCCCTCCCCATTCTCCTGGGTTTGGAAAGTGATCTCTTTTGCAATAGCAATTTGTAAGAAATCCGGCCCAGGAGCTATTTAGAGGCGAGGTGATAAACCAGGAGGTCGGTGCCTAGTCCTGGTCTCCACGACAGAGGGAAGGAGAGAGCCTTCCAGGCGCTGACTCAATGTCCATCTCAGTTTCACTGGGGGCTGTCAGCGTGTGCTGGTCTCATCTGTCAATGACTTCTAAATTTGTCCAATCCCCACAGCACCTGGGACTGGGACAGACCTAGTTAGGCTAATTTCAGTTTCCTAAGGGAAAGGACAGAACTGAGTCCTCCCGTCCTCCCGACTGGTGTCTGCTGCTCCCCACCCCCCACCCCTGCCCCTGTCTCTTTGTGATTGGATGATGAAGAAAGAAACCAATGAGCTGGCCCCAGGGGTCAGGGGCAGGGGGCGGGTGGCGGTGGGGGCGGGGGGAGTCTTCCACTGCAAAGGCAGGGCTGCACTTGCATTGTGATGGCAGGAAAGACTCTGGACCCCCCCAGAGGCCCACTCGCCCTCCGCGGTAAGATTGGTCTCTTTGTGCTGTCGCCGTGCCAGGCGTCACCGTACAAGGCACCTCTCGTCCGCTGTCTCACGTAGCCCTCACCTTACCCCTGTGAAGAGATGCTCTCAGCATTCCCACTGTACAGATGTGGAAGCGGAGGGTCAGAGACTGTTTCCGGGGATGGGCATGCTGGGGCTGGGACCCTACCTCAGATGGGAGGCACAGTGTCAGAAACTTCTAGCAGGCCAGCTGCTTGCTCTCGAGGCTTCCCGTGCCCTCTGTCACTTTACATCTTCCTTGTCTTAGTTTCAGGACTTGGGGTGGTTGTTACTGTGGTTACTTCGGAGCTCCAGCCTGTGTGAATTGTGCTGAGGAGCTCCAAGGGAGGCGGAGCTAACACGTCTAGACCACGCCCCCTGCGCCAGGCCCTTTCTAGTATCTGCTCAGCTGGTCTTCCCAGTAGCCGTGCAAGTAAGCATTATCATACCCACTTTACAGATGAGAAAAGGGAGGCTCAGAGAGGGAAGTAGTGACCCGAGTCCGCCTGGCCGGGAAGCGATGGAGCAAGATTCAGACCCAACTCCAGGGTTGCTGGAAGGTTGTACGCAGGTGCCGGGCAGGGACAAGAAAAGGCGGGGGACAACAGCAAGGCCAGGAAACAAGGGTTATGGCCACTGGAGAATCCATGCCAGGTAGCAGGCGGGCATCCCACAGGCTTGCGGTTCAGGTCGCTGGACCTATAGAAGCATCTTGATAACAACTGCTGCCACATGCTGGGGGCTGGCCGTGGGCCAGGCCTGTGACAAGGGCTTTACTGATGGTTCCTCCGACCAGCCCAAGGAGCACCATTCTACGGATGGGAAAGCCGAGGCACAGCGAGATGAAGTCCAAGGTCATGGAAGCAAGAAGTAGGAACTGGGAGTCCACTCCGAGTTCCCTCGCTCCAAATGCTGTGGGAGAGCAGGAGATGTGTCTTCTAGAGCTGTAGGCATGAGGGGCCTTGTCCGGGGCAGGAGTGATAGCAGAGTCAAGACAGGAACCCCATTCCCCATCCCGGCATCCTACCGCCAAATCAGCTAGTTGGGACTTTCCAAGGTCTTTGAATGTTTGCTCATTTGTTTTTTCCTAAGGAGGGATGTGGGCATTTTAGCGGAGACCTCTTCTGATGAGAGGGCTGTTTGTTAATTGGCTGGTTCCTAAGAGCTCTGCCCTGAGGGAGATGCAAACTGAGCAGAAGAGGTGACCCCTGCCCTCCATTCATCTGCAAAGTGCCCTTCTCCGGGCTCTGGGAGGATAAAATTAGAATCCTGGGTTCTCTGCAAAAAGCCAGCACGTGTGGCCCTCCCGATACGCCTATATGCTGGCTGCTTCAGGGTGGACCCCGGGGTGGGCAGAGGGGCCTGATCTCAGAGGGTTTTTAAAAACCCCAAGGCTCCAAAATATCTCCCAAAGCCAGACTCCAAAACGCCGAGAGCCCCTCACTTGGTGCCCCCTGTGCCCCTTCACTCTGACTGCACCCCCTACCGGGCAGAGTGAAGGTGATTAATGGGCTCTTTCCTGATGAGCGTCCAAGAACCTGTCATTTCTAGGGTGAGGGTCAGAGAGGTCAGGGCAGGTCGGGAAGCAGTAAGGGCCTTTTTCCCCCCTTGACAGTCTCTCGAGGAGCTGGTGTTAGCAGGTGGATCCTGCCTCCTTTATCCCGGCACTCAGTGCCCAAGGCCAGGGCATGCTGGCGGGGCCAGCTTTCTAGACTAAATGGTAGGTTGGCACTGGAGGGCACGGGCCCCATTGGGAATGGCCTCTCCGCACTCATGGAGGGGTTTCTCGTGGCATCCTAGGCCAGGTCCTGCCCCTGCCTCTTATTTCCTGCGTGAGCTGGGCATTTCACCTCTTCAGACCTCCTTTCCCCATCTGTAAGGTGGGAATCATGCCACTTCCCTCCCCAGGCTGTTGTGAGAGTTATACGAGGTGGGTTGGTACTTGTTGACCTATAAGGAGGACTCATGAGCCATCCTTCCATCCCTCCTTCCATCCCTCCTTCCATCCCTCCTTCCATCCATCCCTCCATCCCTCCCTCCCTCCATCCATCCACCTGGCACTAGCACCCGCTGTGTGCCAGGTCTGTCCTGTTGCTAGGAGGGTGGTGAACAAGACAGGGCTCCCTGCCCTCCCAGCATTTGCATTTTAGTAGGGAGAAACTGATAAAAATAAGTACAGAAATAAGATCACCCCAAAAAGTGCCAGGAACCAAGAAGAAAATGAAAAAGGGCTGATACGACAGAGTCATGGGGGCAGTGGTATTTGAGCTGCTCCTGCGTCTAGGTCAAAGGGGGTTGGGAACCTCCGGGCCAAGAAGGAAGCCTAGAGCGCGGCTTGGATCCCACTCGCTCCGTGATCTTGGCCGAGCTACTGCTCCTTTGGGCCTCGGTTTCCCCATCTGTAGATGCAGACAAAAGCACCTCTCCCACGGGGTAGAGGTGAGAGTTTAATAAGGTAATACAGGCAAAGCACTTGCCCTGTAGGCATTGAATAAATAAGAATTTCCAAATTCTGTATAAAGGGACAATGTCAATCAAAGCACCAATGGTAAAAGACATCTCAAAAGAACCGCCTGCCTTACAGGTGCTGCAGGATCGCAGGAGCTCATGGCTGAGAAAGCGAGCGCTCTGACACCTGGCCCACGGGAGGGACGTTTAGAGTGCTTGGTGCTCTGGTTCTGCCCCTGCCACTCGCTCTACAGCCCAGTCGGTGACCCCGGGGGTCCTCACGGCCAGCTGGAGGACGCTGCCACTCCCCCGCCTTGAGCTGATACCCAGGCCCCCACACCTGGTCTACGGCCTGGGGACAGGAGGGGGTGGTGCGCAGCTCCCAGGTCAGACCCCAGAAAGGTGGGGAGCCCAGGTCGTTCGTTCCACCTGGCCGGTGTCGGGGCGGGTTAGTTCCGTGACGACAGCCCATGTTGGTCTGTTTGGTTTTTGTTTTTTCACTTTTTATCTGGAAATAATTCTAGCTTTAGAGAAGAGTTTTGTAAAAATGAGGACAGAGCTCCATGGACCCCTCCCCCAGCGCCCCTAACGCCAACATTTAAGGTAACCGCGGAACGTGCCATAAAGAAAGGGATCTCATTGGTGCTTCATCCGCAGTCTGAGGTGGGCAGGACAGACCTCGAGGGAGCCCCAGACATTTCTTTTGGCCTCTTTAAAGCAAATTCCCCTCCAGCTTTTTTGTCCTTTCTCACAGGGAATTGGCCCTGCCTGTCCCTTCCCTGCTCTGACAGGGGGCAACTGCCGCCCCAAGAGGAACGTTTCCCAGCGCGCAGGGCCAGGCTGGGCCTGGAGCCCTACGTCTCCCTCCCCACCCATGCTGCCCCCACACCATCACACTGTATTTTCTAGAGGCGGTGGGGACTCACCTGGGGCCTCACTCTCTGGCAGGCTGGGGACGTGACATTTCGGAGACACATGGTGGCAGAGGGTGGCAAATGCCTTATTCTCTCTCATCTCCTGGAGAGACAAACCGCAGAGAAGACACTCCCCTGGGTCCCCTTTGTGTCAAATGAAGGTCTCAGAAGAGCTGGAGGCTGGGCGGCACCCCTGTGACCAGCACAGCGAGGGCCCCACTCTTGAGATGATGTGGAAAACAGGGACAGAGGGGCTCACAGTGGGAACTGAGGACCCCCTGAGCCTCCCATGTCTCTCCTGACTATTTCCAAGTCAGGAAGCAGAGCGGATTTTTCTTCCCTTTACGGAGCCCAGGCTGGCTACAGGGTCTTTCCCAAACACACCCCCTTGTTTTCTGCCCTTGGAGCCCCCACCTGCAATCCTGTCCCTCCATCTGCTTTTTCCTGTGGGAACCCTATATCTGCTTACAGGACTCTGTCAAAAGCCACCTTCCCCGGAAGGTTTGGCGATGCGACAGTAGAAGTTCCCTCTTCTCCCTGTGACAGTGACGTCTCTGTGCTTGTCTCACCCCTTCACAAACACACGTGGCCCCTCAGCGTCAGGCACTGAGCCCGGGGATGCGATGGAGCAGGGAATAAGACAAGGGGGTTCCGGAGCTGCAGGCTCCGGCGGGGGAGGCGGGTGGCAAAGGCATATGCAAGAAATACTCCAAAGCACTTCAAGGGGGTAAGTGCAGTGACTGTGATAAAAATGGTGCCAGCCGAGAGCATGGCTGCTCTCAACAGAGGAGTCAGAGAAGGCCCCCGGAAGAGTGACAGGTGGGCTGAGGCCAGGCGGGTGGGAAGCAGCGCGCCATGGGGAAGCCGGGAGAGTGTGCCGGGCAGAGCAAGCAGCAGGTGCAAAGATCTTGAGGTGAGAATGCCCTCGGCACCCCTGAGACTTTGGGAGGAAAGGCCGGCAGCCCTGAGCAATCCCCGCCATGTGTCGTTCGCCTCCCACCTCCCAAGGATACCAGAAGCTTGGGTGCGGCGAGGACGTGCCCTGCTCCCATGCGCCTCCCCTGACCCAGAGGCCCCGCAGGGTCACGGCCCCCCTCTGGGCCTCAGTTTTTCCTTCTGTAAAATGGGGGTGATACCTCCTGGCTTCCTGAGTGCTTGGGAAGCGAGCAGCTGTGTGAGACAGAGCGCAGCCTGCCCTGCATGCCTGTACACGCTCGCTCCTCCGAACAGTGCGGTGCTCCGGGACCGCCGGGGTCTGGCTGTGCCCCCCCGGAGGGTGACGAGCACACAGTGGTTCTCAAATCTGGCCGCCCCCCAGAATCGCCTTCTAACAAATAAAATAACTCATCCTTTTCCCCAGGCCTCCTAAGGCAGAAATTCCAAGGCAAGGGCCTAAGAGTATGTGTCTTCTTAGATTCTGCTGGCGACCCTGACGGGCAGCTGGGGGACAACTAGACAGGTGGCCAAGAAGGGACTCAGGTGAAGTCCCACAGGCCGGGGTCTGCATCCCGGCTCTGCTTCCTATGACCTTGTAAAAGCTGCCGGATCCTGAACTTGCTTTTCCTCATCCGTATTATGGGCATAATGATAAAAATGCACATTGTAAGGTCCGTGTCAGAGTCAAATAAGGTGTTGTATATAAAGTGCTGAAAATAGCGACTGGCATGTGATAAATACTCAGAAAATCATCGTTGCTATTATTATTGTAGTTATTATTAATAACTTGTGGGCTGCATGACAGCCTGAAGTAAAAGGTGCAGTAGGCTCGCCATCTCCCATCTCACTTCATTCATTCATTCATTCATTCACTCACTCACTCATTCCCGCACTCACTCCAGTCCATCACGCCAGGACTTCTGCAGGAGATGCGAGAACCAAGAGAAAGCCCCATGCAGGGCCCGGCAGTCGGGCCGCCGCCAGTCTCTTCTGTGGGACCCACAACCTAACTCACCTCTTTGTCATTTTCTTTTGCAGAATTCTCCACTCTGGTGGCCGAAAGCTAAGAGGCTCTGACTGCCCCGAGTCTTCCGCCTCTCTGCCCCGAACCCCCAATCTCAGCCCCTCCTGCTGCCCTCCTGCGTTTCTGTTCCGTTTGTTTATGTTATTTTTTACTCCCCCTGTCCCCCTTGGGCCCTCAGGTGACACCATTCTCCTGGAAAATGCTAGAGAAACAATAAAGGCTTTACCAATTGGGTCCTGCTGCTCAGGGGGGCCCAGGACACGGTGTTGCGGGGGGAGGGGCGTGGGTCCTACCTTGGCTTTCC
>PVJD01009694.1:0-60252 GCA_004026545.1 Mormoops blainvillei
CTTCATTGCCAGCCGCTGCTCCAGAAGTCTCCCTGAAACTCACACCGCTAAGTGGAGATGACAATTAGGGCCC
This sequence comes from Mormoops blainvillei, assembly GCA_004026545.1. Classification (NCBI taxonomy): domain Eukaryota; kingdom Metazoa; phylum Chordata; class Mammalia; order Chiroptera; family Mormoopidae; genus Mormoops; species Mormoops blainvillei. The sequence goes on from PVJD01009694.1 coordinate 74, forward strand.
CAAGAGTGTTGTCCAAGTGAATCATTGTGCCTGCTACTGACAGAATTAGCAGGGCTCTACCAAACAAAAACTTGCTCCGTTTTTCCTGTCCCCTCCTCCATCTCCAGCTGGTGGCAGAGTCACTGGTAGGAGAGAGTTACCCCGACTCGAGGGAGCAGCGTGAGAACTGATAGCTTAGGGACAGATAAACCATTAAGAGTAAGGAGCCGGAGGGAAGGCAGCAGAGTCACAGTGAATGTACTTTCCAGCCACAGAGTTCCGCGTGCAGCGCTTAACCCACAGCCCAGAAAGATGTCCTCACTGCCAAGCACGACTTTGGTGAGCAACTGGTCTAACAGCCGTGTGCGCAGAAGCGCACCCCGAGCTGACCCTTTGCAGACGCGCCCCTTCCTGCACGGACATGCGTGATCCTGAGCTTCCAGGCAGACTTTCTTTCGTCTTAGCCTCAGTGGCACTACCCAGCATGTAACTGAAATTTATATTCTTAAAGCACTTGATGCTTAGGGAAAAAAGCGAATCCAGGTAGAAGACTGGGACGAATGGCAAAAATAGGGAGTGAATTTTGACCTGAGAAGGTCACTTGGAACACTGACAACATCACGGGTTGAGAGCTGAAAAATAAAACAGGTTAGGAATGGCTCCAGCTTAAAGCCCTTCTCTATCCAGGTGAGAAGCCCAGTCCTAGGGCAGGGCAGCGTCTCACCCACGTGCCCAGGGCCCCACTACCCAGTGAACCCAGCCACCTCTGCCAGCTCCCTTTCATCTTGATCCCCCTTCACCCCGGGTACCAATCACACTACCTGGCCTTTGAGCCACTGGCAACCAGATCACCCACAGGGACTTGCCTGGTTTTACCCAAATGGGTGTGTCTCTTGGGCACCCAGGGCACCCCACGGAAAACCCGCTTTTCCTACGAGGTTCCTCCCATTAATCACCCCTTCATCTAAATGCACGCTGGAAAGCTGATAACCCGGCCATGGGCCTGCTGGCGAGCTTATGAACTGTGAGGCTGAAAGGCGGTCCTTCGGGACCATGGGCGCTGCCTCCTAATGGCCCTACGTTGCTGGTGGGACTAGTTTCTGATGAGGTCGCATAGCAGGGTTTGGATGAGGGCCTGTTCAACGAAAATGAGCAGATGCTTGCACCGTTTCCCTCTCAACACCATACTCCCGGGCCACGTACATGTTTCTCCTACAGATATTTTAAATCGACCACAAACAAATACAATTATGAAACAGCAGAATGTCTGAGAAGGAAAGAACCTCCAGAAATGAACGCCAGTGTTTTTCAAAGAATGGGCTGTGAGCAAAAGGTACAAAGCACAGTCACTGGCTTTACTTAACAGAAGGGGCAGGGAGGGCGCCTCAGGTCAAACACGACGGCACTGGTGTGTAAATGGACTCAGTCAGCATCAAGACAGACATTTTACCGAGCATTTCCTGAACTTAAAAGACCAAAGAACCCTTCTTTTCCTAAGAAATGGCCTAGGATTTAGGTTCCCTGGAAAATGCCTTAGGAACTGTCATCCTAACCCCAGCCCCCTAACTTCTCAGAGGAGGAAAAGGAGGTGAAGGGCACACCCCGACTGTGGCCCATAGCCCGTCACCCAGCCCCGGAGAACCAGCTCAACAAGTCTCTCACTCTGCAGTGAGCCCCCAGCTGCTCGCCCCCTTCCCCACACCGGGCCATATGTGGTAAAGTGAAAAGCCTGGGGACAGCTTGGCAGGCAACAGGTTCAGAGGTGGCAAGTGTCCGACACACTCCCCTGACCTATTTCCAAGAAATTCTTAATTGCTAGGCATAACATTGCAGCCGGATTCCCTGATGTGTCAACGGCCTGCCCGCAGTGATCACGGCCACCTGAGCCTGCCCACGGGCTCGCTGTCCTCCCGGGTGAACGCACTAGGGAGAGGGTCAGGTCATCACCCTGGGAAAGGTTCCCCCCACTACAGTGGGCTGTGGCATACCCCTCTATTACCCCCTTCTGCTGTTGATTAAAGGTGTTAATTGAAACTGACTTAACATCATGCAATTTACATTTAAGCTTAATTAAATGATGCTAAATCCATTATAAATAGCCAGCATCAGAGGCAGCAGATTAGGTTTGTGGGCCCAAGGGGCCAAATTCAAGAAACAAATTGCCTTTGGTGTCCAAGTAATTGCGCGCTATTACATCTCCAAGGCAACTCGGGCAGTCGCTCAACACATTTTCATGCCTTAATTAAAAATAAGCACGAGAGAGCAAAAGGCGCACTGGGTATGGATAGACAGCAGTTCCAGGACGGGGCCCACCCTGTGTCCTGAGAAATAAGCCAAAGTGCAGCTGAGAGAGGGATTTCACTAGCAACCATTTAGCGAAGCATCCCTCAGGTGCACCCTGTGTGCCCCGTGCTGGCCTAGGCACCAGCGGGGGCGTGAGGCCAGAGGAGGACAGCCCCAGGTCCAGGGACGGGCAGTCAGAGGAGGAGGCAAGGCTAGCAGTGGTGTAGGGAAGAGAACACTGGCTAGGTCTGGACTGGGTTTTGCTAGCAGCTGCCATTATGACCTTAGAGGAGGCGTCTCCTCCCTCTGGGCCTTAGTCTTTCCAACCCGGTGAAGTGAGAAGGGTGCTCGTGAGGTCCACTCCGGCTCTAACCACAGTCACGATAACAGTTAGGAGCTGAGTCATGGGAGCCCTGTGCTAAGGTAGGTAGCCTCTCTCTCACTCTGCAGATGAGGAAACACCTAGAAAGGCTAAGTAACTATAAGTAAGTGGCAGAACCAGGATTTGAACCCTGGCAGTCCTGACTCACAGTTCTCACTCTCAATCAGTGTCACCCCACCCTTTCTCCCTAAAATCGATAAGTAAAAATAAAAATAAATTTATTTAACAGCCACTAAATTCTCTGTTCTCCATGATAGAAATTTGATGGTAGCTGATTTGAAAAGGATTTGTTTTTTAAAAAATTATCAGCAAGGGAACAGCAACCATTACTGGTAAGAATAAATAACCTACCAGTGTCCTCTAAGCATACAGACACAGTTCAGTTGTATAAAAGCTGGGAGAAGAGAATATGTCGCGTACATTTGTCTCCAGTGCTGGTGTGTGACTTACTGATACGCTACAGGAATCGCCATCGCGCTCCGCCTGGATCTCCACGTTTCCAAGGTGCAGGATGGAAGCAATTATCTTAAAAATGCTCATCTGATGGGACTCTCTCACTCCTGGGGGGTGGGGAGGAAAGAACCAATAACACTCAATATCCAAGGCAGGATAGAAAGGACATTTTACTCTTTTTTAAGGACTTAAAAAAAAAAAGGTTTGATTTTCCTTTCTGGGCCAGTGACTCCTAAAATGAACCCAGCTCCTCACCAAGTAATTGCCACTTGCAGTAACAGCTCCGAGGGCAAAGGGGCTCCCCAGACTGAAGGGAAGTCTCTTCGCTTTGATTGTCCTGACCAAGCCAGGTGGCTCATGGCACCATTTGAATTTCTCCAGGAGTAAAGGAGGGGCAGCAATCATGTGGACTCATTTTGGACTCCGATTTCAACCAAACACTTTACGGATGTTTTCACCACTTTAATAAGAATGGTCATTTATCTGTGGTCATTTTTCTCCCAACATAATACCCTACAAACATCTGCGACACACACCCGAAGTGTCAACAGGGGAAGAGGAGGAGAACCTTCTGGGAGCGCTGTGATGGCGCTGGTGTCCAGGGGGCTGCTGTGCACCGCGCTCTACACTCTTTCACAGTGACAGATGTGCCCGCCTACCTCGGAGCCACTGCGGCAGCAAACACCTCTTGTCCAATTTATTTACGCAACTAAATTACCAAAGACATGGATAATCTCTTGTAATTTATACTTAGCTTTAAGGCATTATCGTTTCTTTTTCAATTGCAAAATATTTCCAACATAAAAAACAGTTACAGAGTAATATAACGAATATCAGTCAACCTACCACTCAGTTTAAGAAATAATACAGTTGTTCCCCCCTTTTCCTCCCCCTCTGTAGTTACTTAATTTTAAGGCAACAGTTTGGTAGGCCACAAAAATGGCAGCGACACCTATATTAATGGGTATAAAAGTATGTCGTGCTAGGACTAAAAACGTTACTCAGTTGACTCACAAACTGGAGCAACTCTCAAATCCCTCTTTGTAGGAAAGGTCAACCAAGCCCCAAGCCTTAAGCACTGGAGCCCGAGAGCTGGGATGGAAGAAGGGTGCAGGAAGCCATTCACCAGGGGCGAGGGGGCTTCCGCAGCGGCTGGTGAAGCTGGAAAAGCCCAACGGCACATGCCCCTGCTTTCCTCCTTGCCATCGGGTCAAACCTTCCGCCCACCCCCCCGCCTTCCCAAGCGCCTTACCAAGGAGTGTGAAGGCTTGTCGAGTCTTCTCAAAGTCCTCAGCATCATCTACACCCTCGATGGACGTGTCTCCGCCCTGTGACGTATAGAAAAAGTCCTCTGCGCACGCTGAGGAAGGAAGGAGGTGAAGCGTCAGGCATCGAAGGGAGGGGCCGCATCTCCAGTTTACCTACAGACGGCGACCCCTGAGAGGCTCTGCTCCTTCAGCAAGCTACCCCAGGCAGGAACGGATCCCCGGCCGACGTGGAACCCTTTCAAAAATGACCTTCGTTGGCCATGGCAAATGGGAGGGCAAGCTCAGTAACGAAAGCCAGAAGATGACACTCCACTGCCAGTACGAGTTTGCCGTATTTGTGTAAAACTGTTCTGTGAAAACCACGCGCACATAACAAGATAAATAAGTCATGGAGTGTTCACTGTGAAGTAGGATTCATCAGAGACGTGTTTTTAAAAAGGATCTAATACACTCAAGTAAGGCGCACCCACCCACCCTGGAATCCAGACTCCTGTGATCTTCAGTCTCAGGATGACAGGCTCATTTGACAAATGAGGGCAGGGATGTGCCCCAGGTGACGTGATTTTTGGTTCACTTGTTTGTTTCACCGAGTCGGGGCCCCCTTAAGCTATTTAGGCACATGAACAAGGTTGAGACCCTCATGTTTGTTCTCACTCCCACCCCACCCCCCACAGTCCCGTCCCGTCTCATTCATCCTCAGCCAGGCCTCTGGGGACATCCTGGGGACAGTTGGTGAGCAGGGGCCCAGGCTCTGCCAGGGTTCAGAGCCAACCTCAGCAGAGGGAGAAAACCCAACCAGCCCCGGGTAGTATTCACACCCGCGGGGCTTGGACATTAGCATTTAAGGAAACGAATGTACATAATCGACATTACCCTTGGGGAAAAAATTACTTAGATTTTCCACAAAACGTGTAGTAGCTTTGTGTGGTACAACCCTGCCCAGCACTTAGTGTCTCTAAGGGTATGATGTTTGATTTTGACAAGATACCACAATCGGACCCTGGTTGGTTTTCCTCCTCCTCCGAAAACACATCATTTTCCCTGGACTGAGCACGTGCGGTCGAACACGCATCAAACGTGCATAGAGTCAGCTTCCCACCAAGTCCCAGCCTTCTTCAACACCCTCATTTTCCAAGTGGGCCCCCTAGGAGTTTCCCGAGTCCCTTTCCTGCCTCCATTCTGACTGTCTCCACCCTGGGTCTCGCCTTCGGCGTCCGGTCTCGGCCTCTTGCCGAAGACGAAGCCAGTCTCCCTGTTCTGCTCCCGTCCCTTCAAACAGCTGGAACCTCCGACCTCACGGCGTTCCTATTTCAGCCCTGAGCGAAGACGGCCCTCAGAGCAAAGGTCAAACACCCTAAAAGGGCCTCCTAGACCTTTCTTCATAATGTGGCTTCCTTCTGCCACTCCACACACATGGCTTGTCCTTCCCCATCTCTCTGTCCCAGATATACCAGCTTCCTTATTGTCACTCCTCAGCTCTACCCCTGTTCATGCCTTAAAGGGCCCTGCTTACCCGGCTTCCTGGTCTCTCCCCATTTCTCACCTTGCATCCTATGCTCCAAGCCACGTTGCCCTTCACCAGTTCCTCTGCCGGTCAAGTGCACGTTATTACCAGGCCCAGCTAGGAAGTGCACAGCTCAGTCCCAAACCTCAGTCTCCCCCAACCTGAGCTCTAAACATCAGGCAACACCACTGCCCGCGGGAATGGAGAGCTGAATGCCCGTCGTAGTTTGTGAAGGAAGTCGTAGTTCCTGGAGGAGCCCCCCATACTGATGGCGGAGGTACCTGAGCTGTGAGGGAAAGGGCCTCAGCCCTAGCCTCGTGCCCAGGCACGACCACAGCGGGTTTGGATGAAGGAAGGCACTCAGGTCTTTGTGAAGGTTACGTATTTAGCTCTTTCATATCGAATCACCCTGGGACCTCTGGCATAGAGCAACGGCGTCAAAGGCTTAGTAAAAGCACCACCGTTCATGTCCCGTTACATTCACCTTTCAAAACACCTCATTTCATTGAATGATTTTTTACAGGGCCTATGTGGGAAAACCTGAAGGTATTTACTCCCAGTTTTCCGACTGGAAAACTGAGGGACACAGGGCTGTAAGAGGTTGCCCAGGCTCACCCAGGGTCTGGCCAGGCCTGGGAGCCCATTACTTGATCACCTATTGAGGAAATGATTCTTTACCTATGACATCCCATGACTTAGCCATAAACATGACCTGACTCATTATCAAAAGTAGTACCTGAACCCGCCTGGAAGACACTCCAGAGGAGGACATTAGACTTCCATCCTGGAGGGGAGGAGGCATGTGCAGCATCTATCAAAGAACCTTTCTTGTCAACAGCCAGGGCCCTGCTGAGCAAGACAGACCACCCCACCTTCCTTGCTTCCAGATTCCAAACTCAGGCCCCGCTGAGTCACTGCCCCCAGCGGAGGCTCCTCGCCACAGGGGCCGCGGGGTCAGCTGCAGCATCCTCGACCAAATGATCTGAATCTAATCACAGCCATGCCTCTCCATGCCATCTGCTTTAAGGTTGGCAATCACTTTGGTTAGCGTCACCCCTCAGATTCTCTTAATAAGACAGGTGTCCTGAGAGACATTCCCGTCTGCTGAGCCTGCCGGGATCTCAGCTGTCCTTTCGGGCCCAGGATGCTGTCACCGACCATCCCGTCCCAGAACAACTTCTCGTGTCCTCCAGGTTGGGCCTCTCTGTACTTAGAATTTCCAAGGAGAAAAATACCACAAAATTCCCTATTGATAACATTACGTTGGATCAAGTAAGGTACCCAACAGGTGGACATTGGATCAAGTAATGTACAGACCGCAGAGGGGGCAAGAACACGGCGATTAGAGCAGCGGACCACGAAGGCCACGGCCACCTTTGCACTTCACCTGGGGAAGCTATGTTCTGACCTGTGCAAGACAGGAGAGACTGTTTGTGAAATCTAGCAACACAATAATGGAATGGAAAAGAAGAAAGAATTTATTCCTTATTACCTAGAGGCTGTATTCAAGGGAATGTGGGCCCATTACACCTCTTTTGATCACTATTTATTCACACTGTAATGAGTTATTCATTGGGCTGTTTTCGAAAAAGAAAAAGAAAACCTCATCCTGAGGCCATTTTAATGCGACAGGCCCCTCCCCCCCCCAAACAGGCCACCGTGAGTGCGCGTGGTCTTGCACGCAGACTGCACGCAAGCCTGTTGCCCCCCTTCTCAGACAAATGCACAAACTCCTGCTGGGCCAGGGGGTCTTGTAAGACTTCTTTCTCTGCACTTGAACAGCATGTTTCAGGTGAAGAAAAGGGGCTGAGGCGGTCGAACCGGTCACCAGGGGCTGCTGAGTAGGCCTTCATTTGTTCGACATTTCCACCTACTCACCCAGTATTATGAGTGAGGCTAAATGTCAAGCTTTAGGGCTCGCAGCCCACCCCACCCCAAGAGGCCGAGACGGAGCTCATCAGCCGTCTCCACTTCACTCCAAGGTGCTCTCGGAGGGCACCAGCTGGAAAAAGAGTGCAAGTAACTGATCAGGTTGGGTTGTTTCCAACTGATCCAGCCAGGAGCCCACGCCTGACGTGGAATAGGAAGAGTCGTTTTCACCTCGACACACTCGGGTGAGTGAAAAAAAAAAGTTAGGAGGATTTCTCCCCTGTTACCTTAAAGTCACATTTGGGACAAAATGATCCAAATACCGTCCAATGGATCTTGCCGATGTTTGTCCATTGTCTTAACAACTGATCTTACAAAAAATGTTCATCTCCTGCAGGTTAGCCCTGAAAAACCTAGCTGGGTCTGTGTCTCCTCTCTGGGAAGGAAGAGAGGAGAGTGGCGGTGGCCTGTCTCCCCAGTCCCTTGTGACCATAAGCCAACAGGAGAGTCTCCGGTGCCTGTTCAGGGCAGTGCTCCCCAAACAAGGCGTGTAACAGTCACTCCTGCACCCAAGGAGTTTAAGATTTTACTTGCAAACACTGAAACAACTAGAGTCCAGTACACAACCAGCATATTATATGTCTTCCGGGGCTTCCTCCTTGGGTCCCCATTTAAATATTACCTCCCCTGGGAATCTTCTGACCTGCATCAGCTAATGCTTCACTCAGCATTTGCTTACCACGCTGCCCTGTAATTGGCTGTAAGTTAAGTGAGGGCAGGACACACTGTTGGGTTCAGTGCTGCATCCCAGTGCCTCACATCACCTGCATAGGGGTTGATGGATGAAGGAACCAATGCTAAACAGTACAGCACGGGCACCTGATGCCGGTAAGGCAGAGAGTGAAGATGGCAGACCGAGGTTTGCCTCAGTGATCAGGCCCCACTGAAAGAGTGTCTATCTGATGGGTACAACAAAGTGGCACCCGCGGCTCCGGCCTGGCCTTTGCATCCTCCCGTCCAGTGCTCCACGGTGGGTTTGCAGGAGAAGTCGCGGATGGCTGCCCACTGGCGCTCAGTGGGCCCCTCTCTTACCTTCCCACATGGGAGACCCAGGCTCTTTCAATATGCCTCTCGAGCCACCCTCCTTTATCCTGCTTTTCCCTCTCACTCCCTTCCTGCTCTTTCTTTGTCTTAGTCCTTAAATTATGACTTAAAATAGAAGTGATGGCATTAATTAAACCTTCTAGATCCTCGTGGTTGGGATTCATTTCTTATGAAGTCACAAGTGGAAACATTTTTTTAAATTGTGATTAGCAAAGAATTAAATTATATTTTTAAAAAAAGTGGAAACACTTTTCGAAAGAATAATACTTGGAAATTCTTCTTTGCTCTGCAAACACCGTCCCACCCCTTGCCTCCCATCTTCCCCAACATGTCCCGTGGCAGGCAGCCTGGGTACCATTAATGCTTTTTCACTGACTGGGTAACGAAGCTCAAAAGGGTCTAAGGGATGAGCGCCCGGGACAGGCAGCGCTGAGAAAAGAACCCACGAAAGTGGGCTTTGAGCAGAGCCCCCTTCGTCCTCTCAGAGCCCCAGGTGTTCCCACCCCTGACTGCGGCCACGGCCCACCCAGAGGATGGGTGCCCGTTTGCTTACTTAGAGCGAGCTCTTTAAATTCCGGAAGACTGGCTGCAGCGCAGAGCTGGTAGAAGATGTGGTAGTTCCTCTCATCATCTGCCTGAAGGAGAACAGAGTTAAGTAGTTTTAGGATAGCCACCCCCAAGATTGTCCCCTTACTCATTCTAATCCCCGGGTGCTCTGGGTGACAGAGGTCAAGACTTTCCTTCCACACCTGTGTCTCCTTCAATTCCTACCTGTGGATCTTCCATTCACTATGATGGGGCCTCCTTCCAACCTGAGGATTTTTACCTCTTCAATGAAAACATGTATTTTCTTTTCCCTCCTGTGAAGGCCATCACTGCTGCTTCACAAACGGAGGGTCCCTCCATCAGCACACACTATCGGGCAGCCGTGCACAGGCTGTAATTCCCCTGCTGGGGGCTCCCTTTCTCCTCGGGGAGGCTTGGAACCAAGGAAACGCTATGCTCTGGCCCGCCATCAGGCTGGGCAGTCAGGAAAGGTCCACAACTGAGGCAGGACTTAAGAGTGGACATCGGGCCAGGCCTGCCTTAAGCTGGCAGTGGTGGCGGGAGGGGCTTTGGGAGTCCTGACCGAGGGGGCTAGCAAGGGGAAGGCTCCGGGGAGGCTCAGAGCCAAGGCCGGCGCCCCCGACCCGCACCGCGTGCTGCGGGCTGCCCGCTTTGCCGCAGTGAGACAAAGGGCGTGCGGCGGTCGAATCAGAGAAAAAGCCTGGGCAGTGAAAGGAAAACAGAAGCAATAAAGCCGGTTAAGAAATGCACCAGGTCCCTTGCTAAGAGTCGGCATGGAGCCAGGTGTCACTGAGGAGCAGGCAACTGAGGCTGTCTGTGATGTCCCCTCGGAAGGAAGCTGGAATGTCAGGGCCTGGGCGCCGTCTGGCCCCGGGAAGAGTGTGCAGCCGGCTCACACCAGGGCACATGCCGTGTCTTAGTTCCGTGACGGGACGTCAAAAGGGGGCTGGAGGAGGACCGTTCTCATGTGGCGAGTTGCACTGACCAACACGGAAGGCCAGGGCGGAGGAGGAAGAGGTCACTGAGAGGCCAAAGAGCAGTTGGGAGGAAGGGAATGGAAGGTGAGCTCAGAGAAATGAAGAACCGAGGAGAGTGAGAAGCAGGAAATCCATTAATTTAGAAAGGACAAGCAGGCTTTTCTCCCTTTTTTACAACATACCAAACGAGAAGGCTGCTGGGGAACGCTGAAACCCAGAGACACTGTGTGCCACTGCCCTGCTCGTGGCTCTGAAAACCACAAGGGCGGGGCTGACTTGTTCCTCGCTGTGTCTTGGGTGTCTAGCACAGGCCGCACAAAATATGTGCTTGTTAATGGAATATAAAAGCAATACTCACTGAAAAACAACAGCGCTGGTAAAAGATTTTTGAGGCATGATGTCTATAGCACTTGAATCAATATTAATGAAAGAAGAGAAAGAAGACAAAAAGAACAATATATCTAATCCCAGGCTCAAAAGATGAGCTGCTCTTTGGACACAGGGAGCAACTATTAGCAAGTATTAGCACCCACGGTGAAAAAATACAAGAAAACCCAAGTCATAGCACTCACCTGAAAGACCACTCTGGACTTCTCCAACAGGTAGGTCCTCATGTTGGCGCCAATGATGTGGTACCTTTTGTCAAAGCCAATCTGAATATACTTTCCAAAGCGACTGCTATTGTCATTGCGTGTGGTTTTAGCATTTCCAATGGCCTGTTCAGAACAAGCAAAAGATATGCAAAACAGAGAGGGCTTTCTGAATTTCAGGACTGGATTGTTTGTGGCAGCATCTCTGTCCTTACCGAACCTCTCTGCTATTGGGGTGACAATGGCCCATGCTAAAACAAAACGGAACTTTACTTTACTGCCTCCTTTATTCTGAAGGATGGCCAACGACAGTAATTAGTTGACTGGTGGTCTCTATGAAGGAGACTAACTAGCTGGAAGGTGTACTCCATTGTCCTTCCTCTCTTCTTCCTTTTTTTCCTGCCCGGAATGTGCACGTGATTGCTACAGCTGTTGCAGTCATCTTGAGACCACAAGGGGAAAGGTCTATAGACTTAGCCCACCTGCTCTAACACCCTTCAGCTATGAAACCAATGCAAGGACCCAAAAGCTCTGAACTTTTTGTGAGAAAAATAAAACCTCCAGGGCTTAATCCACTCAGATCAGGTCTCGTGACTAAGCAAGTGTCATTTCCAACTGAAAAAGGGTACTTCCGAGAAAGGGGTCAAAGATCAACACCCATCCTTCCACACTCATTATGGGTACAAATCACGAGGCCATTGCCTTGTTGGTACCATTTTAACACAACTGATGGTAACTTTTAAAATGAGAGGCTAAATGACTGGTCTCCTTGGGCAAAATTCACTCTGTAAGACATCGCACTGCTAATGGATTGATAAAAAATATTAATTTTTCATCCCTTTCATGTGGTTTACTTTTTAGGTGGTTAAAACACTACAAAAATATCTACTATAAAAGTTTCCAGTTGTCTAGGAAACTGTAACTGGTCTTAGTTTCTATCCATATCCCTCAGTGAAACCCTAGCCTCCTTTCTTTCTCCCAGGATCGGGGGGTCTCTGTGGCTCCCACAGTTGTATGCCAGCAGATTCTAGTCACCCGAAGCAGCTATGGAACCCCTTTGGCCTGAACTTGGGTTCAGCCACTGCTCTGACAGTCTCTTGATTACTGATGTCCTTTTAATCAGTGCAGACTGTGAACAAGTCACTCCCGAGATGCCGACAAGCTCTTAACACAGAATGGGGTCAGAGCGCACCGACGCTGACAATAAATCAGCCTGATCCGTCCTCAAGTCACTTTTAGTTCGAACGACTGCCACTTAGCATAGCCCACTGGGAGTTCTGCCTCCTTAGGCTGCCCTCAACTCCCGGGCTCCCCAGGAGGCATCTGCAGTCGCTGGGCTGTGAAGATAATGAGATGATGATGCGGTCCTATCGGATCGCTTTGTTAGGAGGAGCCACCTCCCCCGCCCCCCTGGACGGGGGCAGAGTAATCAGTCATCAGCTGGTCCCTGATGTAGACAGGCCTGTGTTGGCTATAACCCTTCTAGGGGCCACAAAGCTGGCTGGGCTTCCTGGGCCCAGGGACCCAGCTAGACTCTAAACTCGTGGAAAGTTGGGTGTTGGCAGTGCAACGGGCTCTCTTTCTCTGCTTGGCAACACCCTAACCCTGGCCAGAGTTCTTCCTGGACACTGTCCTTCCTGTCCATGCTCATATCCGAGATTTCTCTCTAACACTTCGTAACAGCTCAAGGCACAGTCCTGAGTATGTCAAAATGCTACATTCGACAGAATGAGCTCTCAGGACTTACTCGCAAAGTTGCCAAAATACCAACTATACAAGCCAGAAATTTAATATTTTGAGCCCAAACTATTGTAGCATTTATTTGCATGACATCATGCAAGATTAGGCGGGTTCACATCAACACTCCTCCTTTATTTTAATTTATTTTTATTTTTATTTTTTAGAGAAAGGGGAAGGGAGGGAGAAAGACAGGGAGAGAAACACTGATGCGAGAGAGAAACATTAACTGGCTGCTTCTTGTATGCACCCCAACTGAATGAACCTGCAGCCAAGGCACATCCCCTGACTGGGAATCACACCAGCGACCTTCTGCTTTGCAGGATGACGCCCAACCCCCTGAGCCACTCCATACTACCTATCATAAAAAGGATATATTCTACACCACAAACTTGGAAAGCATAAGTGAAATAAGCTAGGCCAAACCAGACAAATGTTGCATGATCCCACTAATACGAGGCACCTCGCAGCACATTCCTAGAGACAGAAAGGAGGACAGTGGCTGACCAGGGCTGGGAGCAGGGGAGAATGGCGTGTGGGTGTTCAATGGGTAGAGTTTCTGTTTGGGATGATGACAAAGTCCTAGAGATGGACAATGGTGACGGCTGCACAACACTGCAGATGTGCTTAATGCCCCTCAGCTGTATACTTAAGATGGTAAATCTTATATTATGTAAGTTTTATCACAACAAGAAAGTACAATTTAAAAACTCATTCACCCTGCGCCTTCATTAAATTCTCATCTTGACTAATAATTAACTTTGTGCAGTCACCAGAGATCAAACAGGTTTCTTCTCTTCTCTGTTCTGCCCAGAGCAACTACTTCCTCTATTTCCAAAAGGGGAGGTACCGTGTGCCTTTGAAGCCTCGCTGCCTGAAGACACACTGAATTTCGAAACTCCTGGGCCAAGGAGGGGCCGAAAGCCTGGTCCCCCCACCCGCCCAAGTGAGCTGACACGCAAGGCTAACACCGGTCTCAGCTGCCTCATCTTAGGTGCAGCAGACGGTCCACGGGAGGTCCGGGCCACAGCCCACGGTCGCTTTCTGAACCGGGGCTGTGGCCAGGTCCCGCTGCCGGGCTTAAAATGTATGGTGTGAGCAACTGGGCTACCAGCTAAACGCCTGACATATATCTGCAGTCGGTAAGACGATTCATGAAAAGCTTAATGATATGGGGACAAGGCTTGGCCTCCACTATTCAGTGACAAAGCTGGAAGGAAAAACACCGTGGTGAATGACTGACAGCAGGCCTTGGGGCTGGGGGGTTACTGTCCTTCCTGCTGGCCTGTCCTACCTTTTCAACAGGCCAGTGGTTCTCGCCGTATGGCACCCAGGCCAGCAGCTTCAGCGTCGCCTGGGAACTCGGGAGAAATGCAAATTCTTGGGCCCCGACCCAGACTTTCTTAACCAGAAATTCAGGGCGGGTTGTGGGGAGGGTCCAGTAATCGACTTTAACAAGCCCTCCGGGCAATGCTGATGCACAGGTAAGTTTAAGGACCATTGTAATAATTTTTGTTTTTATCTGTTTGCAAAAATGCCTTCAACTGTATGCGTATTAACCATTTCCCAATTCATATTAAGAACAGATATTGAAACTGGCTGTGGTCAATACATTGTGAATGAAGTTCTCCAGATAATACAACTCTGTTGGCAGGAGATTTTGTCTGGATAACCAATGAACTCCTAGAAATCAGACACTGAGACTCAGGATTCACTCCTGCACTTGGTAAAAGGGAGCAAGAGAGAGAGGATACCTGAGAAGGTCCAGGTAGGTTTTTGTACCCCCAGCTCCAAAATCATCTAAAAGACCAACCACCGTAGAGATCTGTGAACTAATCAAAGGGGGCTCAAGGCACTACGGAGAAATCCGATGCTACCTCGGCAGCTTTTGGCCTCAATGAACTTCCTTCTTACTAAAACAAAGGGGCTTCCCAGGACTGGCGGAGGGCAGACGATTGCCAGGCTGTAACCCAGACACTAATGAAGGGCCTTGGATTCAAGGGCAGGAAATCAAAGCTGGCCCAGGAACCGTGTGGCCCTGCAGCGCTCCTCCCTCAGGATGACGTTTTCATAGAGCAAAGGGAGAAAAACAGGAATAAGAGTTCTGACCCTAAGCCATGACTAGTTACACAGAGCAAGGACTAAGTTTTAGAAACTCCCTGGTCCTGCATGCGCACTGAGTGCCCCGAGCCCCGCGCCCAGGGGCTGATGGGGAGGGCATGAAACCCCTGGCCAGCTCAGTCCATCACAGGGGACTGTTTTTCGAGGATCTTCAGCAGACTATGTTCTCACATCACTTCTGGCTCTACCTTCCCCCTATGGATAAAATGTCAAAATATTGTTTTAGGGATAAAGGAATCTTCTAGCTAGACTTCCCCACCGCCATGAGGATTATTCTCCTGGTCCAGTGGGCCTTTAAGCACTAGATGGGTTCAGTGGAACACTAATGTCCTCACACGCAATGGCAGCAGAGGCGGCGGTAGATGGGGAAGGACGGTCCCTATAGCATTCAGCAGAGTCAAGGGACAAGGAAAACATAAAGAGGACACTCAGTCCAATACTGGGTACCTGAAGGATGCTACCAGGCTAGACTGTTCCCAGATCTGTGGTCCTGGGTACACCTTTGTAATTTTTTCCTCAACAGTGGACAATGGGCTCTCAGGGGAAGATGTGAACACTGACCACACGAGGTGCTTCCAAGGATTCTTGTGAGCAGTCACGCAAGGCTGGACGCCCCACAGTCCCGCTGCCCGAGGCAGGGACTCCAACCAGGAAGGCCCAGGGTGACTGGAAGGCTTTACCTCCATGATGGGACTAGACGCCAGAACCTTCTCTTCAATGTTGGTGTCACTGGCTGAGCCACCAACCGTGGCGAAATAGCGCATGGCATACTTGGCTGACACGGTCTTGCCAGCGCCGGACTCCCCACTGACGATGATGGACTGGTTCTTCTCGTCTCTGGAAGGGAAAGAGTTCTGGTCAGCTGCTGGCCGTGAGAAGGCTCTGGTGTCTCCCACAGACTCTGTGGGCAATGGCCTGAGCCCAATCAAGAGCCCCTCTCTTTCTTTTAGGGATAAACGCAAAGGACAGGATCAAAGTGCTCCCGCCTCCCTCACATGCCTGCACGAGACCTGAAAAATGGGAGAAAGGAAGGAGCTCTGAAAAGGGCTTACAAACAGCACGTGCCCTTTACGACCCACAGGGCGGGGAGGCAGCCAGTTGGTCACTCTGCCAAGTTCCCTCTGGACGCAGCACTCCTGAGGTCATTACCACGGGTATATATAAATCTCCTCTGAGAATTCACAGATATATGTATTCTCACCTTTGTTCCCATTAATATGCCCGCCTTGCGCCACGGTGTAAGTTATACTTTTTTTAAGAACAGGGATCTTTTCTTGTCCTCTCATGGGTAAGCCTAGCATGCCAGCCGATAGTTTCGAACATTTTTGTTCGTATGTATGTATCACAAAAGGCAGCCATGAATCACCAGGCTGATCTCACTTCAAGTTTCCCAGAAACCAGATAAAACGGCTATCAATTACAATAAGAGAGATTTCAGTCAGACTGAATGGACGGGAGAAAGAAGATACTCTACATCAGATAAACACACACCTATATTTATCCCTTTAAAACAGATAGTAAGAAGAAAGGCGAGTAATGGAAAGACAGTGTATGACACCCTCAAGGAACACGGCTGTCCAATCAGGGGGTTGAGAGCACATGTCTGGGCCACAGATTTGGGAGATGAATTGCTTATAAGGGCTATACTCACCTATCTACCTCCAGTTCACAAATGCACTGCCAAGCAGTGGGCACTTTGCTTTCAATCACCAGTGCCTGGCACAAAACATACACTCAATATATACAGTTAGACTAGAAGCAACCTGGGGATCAACCAGCCCCCTTCTTTTCCAGATGAGGAAACTGAGAAGTATGAAGGCAGGTGTAGAACACAGGTCTCCTGGCACCAGCCCAGTACTCTGAATACCAGCTCCATGGGCTTCCTGGGCAGGGCAGGTTATAGAAGAATGAGCAGAGACGCCACCGCTACTGCCTGCCTCACCTTGTCCATTATCAACACAGGTAGGCTGTAGTTTATCAGCATAGGGAAATGAATGCTGGCCCTGTTTCTGATCTGGGCCAATAGCCAAGACGCTGAAAAAGTGGTATGATCTTGATGTTAACTAGAGATGAACGAGAAAGACAGAAAAGAGCTGGGCTGAGCCTGGCAGCACTGGGGGCACTCAGGTGTGGCAGCTGAGCTGAGAAACCTGAACCTTCAACCGCTCCCCAAGGCCAGCAAGGAGCCGTGTGGTCGTCACTCACACAAACCATCATCACATGGGGTGCAGCCTGAGTAATACGGGTGACTGGTCAGCACTGCTGAACAGATGAAAGTGAAAAAAAAAAAAAGATCTTTCAAATTGGCTATACGACCAAGTACTTGAAAACATATATAGAATCCGAGATCTATTAATTGGAGAAGGGAATAAGAAGAAGCTTTCTGAGGCCTCTAGGGCACCACCGTTGCCACCAGAGAGCCTGTTCCGTCTCTCCTCGTGTCTGTGAAACCTTTACATGGAAAGGCGGCTGCTAAAGAGGCCTGCAGACACTCGTATTTCCCATTCTCATTCGTTTTGTTAGTTTAATTTTATATGACATCTGCTGGATCCTGGGGATCATGACAGGAGTCATCTTTCCTCTTAATACCTTCATAATCAGTTCCTTAGGGAACCACACAGACGTGCAGCCATCCCAGGGGACCAGGAGCCTAATGGGCAGAGCTTCAGACCTCTGAAAGAGACCCCAGTTTAACTCTAAGACTCCCCGTATCTGCAATGAGGAGAACTGGACTGCAGGAGTAAAAGTTTGGAATTTTGCCTGTAGTCTGTAAGTTTAACCCGAAACATATGGATCAGCACAGGGTGGGTCTGAGCCTTAGTCCTCAGCAGAGAACCACATGGAAGGGAGAGGTGGATACTGCCCCCAAAACTTAGGAGGAACCCGTGGGAGGAACACACGATGCCAGGAGGTGGGGGGGGTGAGTGGGGCCAGACTCTCGGTGGCAAGGGCACACGCAGGAAGCGCCTCCGAGGAAGCCCAGAGGAAACAACCGGAAGAAAAGTCTGAGGAGCAAGCAGGTTGTTCTAAGGGTAAGTGGCCAGGAAGTCAAAAGGTGGGGGGGCTGGGTTATGGACAACAAAGTGTCAGGAACTCAAAAGCAGGAGGAATCAATGCACGGAAACAAACAAAAAGCTGGCAAAATGAGGAGGCCAAGTTTGTTATCCTAATGGAAGTGCATGCACATGGCCAAGATATTACCAGGACTTACACATGCGCCCAAGTTTTAACAATCTTCACATTCGAGCCTCTGGGCAGGAGGAAGCCTGGGCCAAGGTCGTTAGTGCTAACTCCCGCCCAGTTCAACACAGGCAAGCTCTGATGCTGACAGGTGGGCTACAGTCTGGCACACTCACCTCTTTTTAGACCAACATGCACCTTCCCACGACTTCTCTAGCTCAGACCAGTTTAGAATATTTCTAAAAATTGACGATACCTATTTAACTCCATTGTACTTCTGCACCTACTGCCCACTCCCATTCTTAGCCCCTTCCAGGGCTAGGCACACATGAGGGATACAGACACTAACTTCATGACAGTCCCTACACTGGTCTTAAGAGATGATGTGCCACAACACTGTTACTTTGTTCTGTATATATTAGCTTTGCTTTCAACTCAGTTAGAAAACTAACTGACCCCAGAAAGTGGGTGTTGAAAAGAAACTTGAGTTGGAACTTTAGTTGCACTGCTGATTAGCTATCTGATTTGGGACGAAGTCATTAACTAATTTGACCCTCAGGTTATCTCAGCTCCATCTCTTATGACTTTGATCCCCACCTGTGCTCATGTTCTTGTAAGTGGCCACTTTGCCCTAGGTACCCAGGTCTCTAACTCATCCTAACACTCCCGCCAGATTCAACGTCTGAAGCACAGCTCTAGTTATGTTTTCCCCACTCAAAACAAGTTAAGGACTCAATGCTAATCAAAACAAGTCCCAATCCCTTAGCTGAGCATTTGAAACCCTCCACAATGCTGCCTAACACTAGAGCCCTTAACAGGCAGGGGCAAAGTGTGGTGCCAAGGAGAGAACATCGAGTGTTCAGTCTATGGATCTGACCTCTGTCCTGGTCCGGTCAGCAGCAGGCTCTTTGTAAGCCTTAGCCACATGACACAGGACCCTTCCCATCTCTAGAAGATTTTGCTGCGAGATTGTAAGAGATAATCTCTATGCTTCTTATTAGACGATGACATTGCAGTTCAGCCAAACTGGACTACTTGTCAGTTTGTTAAACTGCATGCTCTCCCACCACAACCATTTACGGCATCTGAAATCACTGTCAACATGTGTCTTTCTACTGGCTTCCTGCCCATGTCCCAAGTCCACTCTGACCCAGGTATCCCAGCAGAGGCAATTATTTCTCCATCTTCTCAAGTCCCACAGCGTTTTCTTTGTACCACTTTTCAGACATTGCCACACTTCATCATATATTGAGGCCAGTTTCACAAATTTTGGTTATGTAGGGCTGGTTGTGGGGGAGATATTTATAAGGAAGGAATTCTACCCAATGTCCTTCAAAAACACAACCCAGCCCTGGCCAGGTAGCTCAGCTGACTAGAGCATCGTCCCGATGCTCCAAGGTCGTGAGTTTGACCTCTGGTCAAGGCACATACGAGAAACCACCAACGAGTCCATAAATGGGTGGGCCAACAAATTGATGTTTCTCTCTCTCTCTCTCAAAAATTAATTTAAAAATTGAAAAACAACCCATGTGTGGCTCCATCCATTCAACCCAATTATAGACATGACTTAGCTGGCAACTTCGGTTAATCGGCTTTTCAATAAATCCTTTTCTTCTGATCCCGGTGAAATTCCCTTTATTTAGCAAAAGTACACCATGGCCCAGGAATTTCGTGTCCAGTCATTATTCAAGTCCAGTCTATTGTCAGGAAGGCACGCACCACCCCAAACAGGGAAAGTCCCCTGAAGGCCTGTGTCTTAGGCAAGAGACAGAATTCTGAGCTAAGGAACCTAGCCATCCTCCAGCTTCTAGATAAAACACAGCCAGCCAACACATGCACACACAGGTATGCCCCCCAGTTCATACTGCATCCCCATCTTTAACACCCGAAAGGCAGGATCTATTGCTCTAAACAACCTACTTCCACCAAAATTTCCCACGAAACCACGTAAGCATTTTAAGCTCCCTGAGCAAGGTCGACCAATCTCCCCTCCCACTTCTGCGTGGGACTGCCTCAGGGAGGGAGTGGAGCAGGTGGCTGGCCAGGCACCTGAGGTCACGCCAGCTAGGGAGGAGGGCCCTACTCATTGGCCATAGAGACACTGCTGGGGCTCTGAGAAATCCCACTGGGGCTTTGAAAAATCCCACTGAAGTGTAATCTTGTTTGGGTTTCTCCCTTGGCCTCCCAATCTGAAGTATGTACCCAGAAGCCTCAGGGAGACACTGCCCAGCCATCTCGGACTAAGAGAAGCCTGGGAAGAGCCTCAGGACAACCACCTTGGCTGTGACCTCGGCAAGGCCAGGTGCTCTACTCTCAGACACCTGTTACACCTCCGCCCTCCCACCTGGCACCTTGTGTCCTAACAGCCACAGTCCGTCCACACATTAGTCACTGAACTAAGGGCTTACAGAGGGCAGGCTCTTGCTTAAGCCTTGCGTCCCCAGGGCTCCTGACATGAAAGCTTCTCCACCCCTTCCCGTTCCCCCACCCACCTTCTCTACGTAAGTGGCACCAGCCTCTACTCACTGACTCCAGCCAGAAATCTCAGAGAGGCTGTGGGTTCCTGCCCTTCCTTCCAGCCGACATCAGCATGTCCTGTTGATGTCATCTCCTGGTACTGTGTGCACTCTCCTCTGTACTTCTCAGCCCCAGCCACCATCAGCTCTGACACGCATTACTACTGCAGCTTCCTGCCCCACCCTCATCCTCCTGTAACACATCCTCCTTCTGTGCCCTTCTGTTCATAAGCACTGGAGCGCACCTCTTCCCTACCTCACACCTTCCAGTGGCCCCCCTCTGCCCTCTAACACCCAAGCTCCGCTGCGTTCGAGGCCCTATGGGAGCCAGCTTCATCTCGTGCCCTTCTTCTTCGCTCATGATGTCTGAGCCACACAGGGCTTCATTCTTTAGTCCTTCCCACTTTATAGGTGCCTGAAGTCAGTCCAGCTCAAACTGATTTCTCTTATTTAATCTCACAACTCTTAATTCCTGGTACTTAATCATCTTCTGCCTTATGGCAACTCAGGTATTACTGCTTTTCGATGGAATTCATCACCTATTTATATCATGCTCAGATGGTGTACAAAATTCTCAGCCATGCATCCCTTGCTTGGGATTCATAGCACTACTGGGCGCCAGTCTTCACATTTTAAAGAAGCCAAAACTGAAGTTTGGAAAGGTCAAGTGGCATGCCCTGTGTTCTCAGCGAGTGCGGCACCGAGCCCAGACTCGAGCATGGGTTTCCATCAGCGTGCACGGTTTCCCTGTGGGCTGGGCCATGACGTCTCCATTGTCATTATGCCCTTTCTTGTAATAATAAAGCACCCCTCACTGAATTCCCCTAACAAACCTCTCCTCGGTAGAAGAGAGGGAGATGAATCAGGTGTCCTCAGCGCTGGCTGGCCACACCTCACCTTCTTAGCTGAAACAGTACTTCAGAGGTCCTCCCCTCACCACCCTGCCCTCAGGGCATTCACTATACAATTTACTAATACTGTCCTGCGCTGCTTCCCAGTGTACCTGGCACCCCTGTCTCCCCCACTAGAGCGTAAGTCCCATGATGGTCCATCTCAGATGCAGGGGCTTGGATGGGCAGACCAGCACCTGGAGTGTGTCAAGTGGACAGCCCCAGCAAGGGCTATCACATATAGTGGTCCATACAGGCTGATCCCAGGATTGGGTGCCCCCAGAGGTGTGCAATGTACTGCCCACAAAATCGATCTTGGTGGTCACTGCACTGCGCCAGTCTTCCATGCTCCGCCATGAGAAGGGGACTGAGCGCAGGGATCCCATGTCTCAGACAGGCACAATTCTATTTCCCTGAGCTGGGCACTCCTGAGAGAGGACAGAGTGGGGAACAACACGTGCTGAGGCCCCCGACACACGGCACAGTCTCCAAACAAGAGGGATGGGAAGTTTGCCTAAGACACCGTGGGAAGGATGCACTATCTCCGAACACACCATTAGGTCCCTTCATTGTTTCCCTCTCGAGTGACAAATCATCCGGAAATTTGGGCATATTGGTAGAACACATTCTGTTCGCTAATGGGATCATCAATCTACTGTTTCTTGCTTGTCTGTGTCTGTCTAGTCTGTGATTATATTTTCAACACCATCATCACAACACAGATCACCTACTATGGTTTTTTTAAAAAAAGAAAACTATACTGGAGAATGAGATACAAAGGATTTTTAATTAAGAATTTGTTCAGCCAAAACATTTCTGTCAGTACCATGGACAGAGTTAATAATTGGGAGATAGGCTAGGCAAATATAATTAAAATGAATCTTAGATGCAATGCTAAAAAAAAAAACACCACTGTATGTGGTATGATTATCTTTAAAAACTCAAACAAGAAAAAAGAAAGCAATGCTTAGGGATACAAAGACAGAACTATATTAATACAAAATGACATCAAAACCCTATTAGAGTTGGGGAAGTTAGGTAAAGTCAGGTGGTGGGCAGGTAAGATTGGGGGCAGGTAAGAACCCAACAAAATTGGGTTCTGTGGGGAGGAAAGAGTAAGGCCAGGGGACAGAGGTGGGTTAGGGCGGAGGGTGAGTTATGTGAGAAGGATCCAAAAATGTACAGTGAGACACCCTGGGGCTGGAAACAGAGCCACTCAATTGTCATGAGTCTAAAGTTAAAGGCTTCCTCCCAAGGTTGGGGGGTCAGTAAGAACATTTCTGCTGTGAGAAGGGGTTGGGTCAGAAACCTCCAAGCAGCAGAGTCTATGAAGCCTGCCATCCAAAAGCCAGGCTTCAAGACGGGAAGGGGGAGATACAGCCTGGGCGCCTGGAGGGAGGGCGCCTGGGTGAGGGGCCCCGCAGGCCCTGGGATCCAGGCAGGCAAATCTGAGCACCTCTGCCATCAGGCTCTGATGTCCTACACTGTCTCCCCACCCCCAGCCCATCTCTGTTGGGAAGGGCTGAGTGTTCAGGCTTCGGGAGGCCACCGTAGTCATTGGGAACAACTTAATTGATGCTTAGCGGCCAGAGTCCTAAGGGTCTACTTGGATAAAAAAGAAAATGAAGCTCTGACGGCATAGGACCTAAGTGCTTAGGACATTTAATATCCAAGTATCCTTTTCCCACTTCAGTTTCACGGCGGCCCTCAGAGTGCTAAGTTCTATTTATAAACCTCTGAGGTATAGTGTGATACAGGTAGCCGCCAAATGGAACCAGCCCTTCCACTTAACTTGCGTTCCCAGGACGGGCTTCTCCTCTCAGAGGTGACAGCGTCACAAGAAAATCCTCAGGGGACTGCACCAAGCCCACCTTCACGCGCAGAAAAGCAGGGGCAGAGTGAGGCTGAAAACTGGT
Source organism: Mormoops blainvillei (assembly GCA_004026545.1). Lineage (NCBI taxonomy): Eukaryota > Metazoa > Chordata > Mammalia > Chiroptera > Mormoopidae > Mormoops > Mormoops blainvillei. The sequence continues at coordinate 23,410 of PVJD01009694.1, forward strand.
TAGGGGGCTCCTCTCCGTGACCGGGAATGCGCCGGCTTCTTGGCTCTAAAATAAGGGGTTGAGAAATGCCCCCTGAGCCCTCCTGGACCCTCTGGAGTCCTGCCATTCCAGATCCAGGTTGTAGCTGCGCTGCGTGATGCCATCCGCCTCGACTCCGCTCACCTGCTGATGTCAAAATACACTTTGGGACCCAGAAGCCTGTATATTTAGGTGAGGGTGGGCAAAAGAAGTGACTGCTTTCTGCCATTTTATGCTTTACGAGGAGGGACCCTGCAAAACCTGGAATTTATTTATAAAAAATTTATTCTTACATGTTTAAACCTCAGTCACCTTCAGAATACTCTCCATTTGATGCAATACACCTATGGAGACTTTTTTTCCCACTGCTCAAAACAGTTTTTGAACGCATCGATTTTGATGCCTTTTAACACTTCTGCCACTTTTTGTTTCACCTCTTCCACATTGCCAAAATGATTCCCTTTGACTTTTTTCATCCAGGAAAACAAACAAACAAAAAAAGTCACTCGGGGTGAGATTGGGTGACTAGGAAGGGTGGGGCACGGGGGTCAAAAACTGAACACTCAAGCAGTGGTGTGCGCAGGTGTGCTTGTAAATCATGAAATGGGCAAGTGCATTGAAAGTCTTCAAAAAAAAAATTCAATGAAGCCGAACTCAGCCACTCACAACAATGACATCTGGTCCACTGATACAGATGGGTTCCTAGAACACTCACCTAGTGGGGGAAGCCTGTACCACAAGGGGCCTGCCCTCCAGAAGATAAGTCCGGTTTTTTGTTTTGACGTTAACAGCTAGGGGTAAGTTATAACATACACCCATAACATTGGACACTCCCTCCCAAATAAACATTGCTTTTCAATTCAAACTCTATTTCATTTGGTCCTGGAAACTATTTTTTAGTGAAGGTAAACATCTGAGTAAAATCAGAAAAAAATGCCTTTTCGGTGGTCAGCCGTCCAGCTGGTAAGCGAAGCCAGGTGAAGCTCAGGACACTCGGATTCCAACTGCCAAGTCATGGTCTCTGGCAACACTGACTGCAAAGAGCCGTCGTCGGTTTGCTAAGCCTGACTGTACGGTAGAAACGCCTGCGGAGCTTAAGGCAGCTTCTCCTGCAGGACCGTACGTCAGGCCAGTCGGGTCGTCATCTCTGGGGATGGGGCCCGGGTGCTTCTTTCACCACCACCACAGACTCGCCAGTTTAATTAAAAAGGTCACCATATAAACATGTTCAAGTACTTGCAGCAATTCAAGTACCTTGTAACTTATGGTCATTACTAGCTTAATACAATGTAACAGTGAACTGAGAACAAAGATTAGCTTGAAGAGGCTAAACAGAATCTTGAATTTGTCAATTTGCTGACCGCTCCTCCTGACTGCAGCAAATAACAGCCTTCACACTTGATTTCAAGCTCCAGCTAATGGCTTATCCGAAATCACCTAGAAATCCAAGCAGGGCTTCCGCCTTAACCAGATTTCCCTTGCTGATACACACACAGTTGCGGTAACAGAGCAGAGGGTCAGCTATGGATGCAGGCAGCACACTGACGCGCATGCTCTAATGCCTAGAGTTAGGAAAAAGGAACCCCTGCGCCCTGTCTCCTACTTCAAAGGTTCTTAACTTGGGACCAAACAGGTCACCAACAAGTCTGTGAACCAAATTCAGAGGGATCCATAAACGTAGATGAAATAAAACACACCTTTAGTTTTACAGGAGCCCCCTACTATCTGTAGCTTTGCTTTCCACAGTCTGAAAATACTAAATGAAAAGTTCTAGAAATAAAAAACTTGTAAGTTTTAAATTGCACGTCACTCTGAGAAGCGTGATGCACTCTCACATGCCCCCCCCATCCACCCACCGCGCTGCCTCGCCCAGGATGTGACTCATCCCAGGGTCCAGGAAGACATGCTACCCGCCCCCCTGTCTCTTAGCAGGCGTCTTTGTGATCAGACCCACTGTCAAGGTCCAGCAGTGCTGCTGTTCACGTAAACCTTATTTTACTTAACATCTGTCTCATCCGCCTCACTTCATCTCCCACACAGGCACTGATCGTCTCATATTGGAAGACGAGTGAACACAGCACAAGGTACCGGATTTTGCTGTGTATAATTGTGCGCACTTTTGCCTGAATTTCTGAGGGGAAAATGAGGAGACGCATTATACATGGGTCGTACTGATTCTATATCTATATAAATGTTTTTAATTCTTTTATTTATGCTTATGCATTAAAAGTATAACCCTAGAAAGCAATGATATCCTGAAAGCAAAATTATACCCTGGAATACAATAATCAGTTTTGTTTCTAAATAGAAATTTAAAAATTGAGTTAAAAATGAAAATGAAAGGTTTTTTTCCTGAAAGTTTGGGCCAAAACCATGGGTGTGCATTATACACATGGGTACATTATACACAGCAAAATATGGTATTTTGAGAGAGAGCACATTCGCATAACTTATTATAGCGTATTTTTATAAATGTTCTACTTTATTATTAGTTATTGTTATTAATCTCTTACTGTGCCTAATTTATAAATTAAACTTCAGAGGTATGTATGTATAGGAAAAAACAGCATATGTACGGTTCAGTACTATCCTTAGTTTCAGGCATCCACTGGGGGGTCTTCGAACATATCCCCCATGGAGAAGAGGGGACAGCTGTACTAACTTCTAATTTTAACATTCCGTCAGTTAAAATCATAGAGAAAACCCCCAGCAGAATTAGCAGAACCTGTTACACTGACACCGTATGTTACAGCTGCTGCAGATATCATTAAATGTTTATACTTGTTACTACTTCAAACCTGCCACTAATGTATCAATAAATAATTCCTTCTATTAAATATTTTGATAACTTTTAATATAATCAGTTTCCTTTGTAATTTTATTTATTTTATTTGATACATTTACATGTAGTAAATGCAACAGAAAAGGTTAAGAGCCCCTGATCCTCTTTTCAAAGACTTTTTTTCTTTGCCCAATTGCAAAACTATGCCTCTTTACACAGTATTAATGACAACATCTTTTAAGGAGGCCATGCTTACATTTCATCTTTCCTGTGTTTTCCAAGGGCTAATCAGAAAACACCATTAACTAGGTTGGTAGAGGTCGGGGGCAGACTGCAGAGAGGCCTACGATATGGGGCAAGGTTCTCTCCACTGGAAAATATACCTCAAACCATAAAGTTGGCATATAAACTTTCAGGCCTTGAGACTGAGGCTTATCAAAAGTCTAAATGATACTCTCATATGATTTGCATCTTATTGTTCACGGTAGTCCAATACTGTCCCTTGGGAATGCAAAGATTTTCAGATTTGCTAGACAAGTTTCTGGGTGATGTTGATGATGCTGGTTTGGGCACTCTAAGGATCGCTATCCCTTTGCTGGTTTGAAATTTAATGGTCCCCTTCCATGGCTGTGAAATCAGGTAACACCTGGGCCTGAGGCTGAACCTGCCTCGGTTATTGCGGTGTGTTCACACTGCCCCATAAGGGGCTGGCTCAAGAAACAGTCCATGGACCATCCCCTCTCCTCCCATGACCACAAGGCTCCCACATGCCTCCATTCAGAGAGACCCTCAGCCTTCTCTGGACACTGCTGCCCCTAAAAGCAAGCAGTCCCAGCCTCCTGGCCCAGAAACTGTCCCTTCAACCCTTCACGTCTGAGGCATTGAGGACAGATGCTCAACTCTGGGTGATGTGCCTGGAAAGGCCTGGAGCAGACCGTGGACAAGTCACCAGAGTCTGGTCCAAGCGGGCACTCAATAAATAATTCACGATGAATGAACAGGCACTGTAGGTGAAAAAGAGGGCTGCAGAGGCAGTTTGGCTATGTAACATTTATGCCGAAATTATTATCTAGTATAATGATTATGAATATCATTAAACATGGTAGACTAATTCTGCTGTAAGCTTTATTCTATTACAAAAATAAATGCTCAACCTTCATAGCATTTTGTCTAGACAGCAAAAAACCCCCAAAACATTAGAATACTACTTTCACGCACAAATTCATAGACCTGAAACTCTAACTGCCTTAGGAGTTATGACCAATATTCTAGCCAGTAAACTGGGGTACCAGAAACAGGTGTAGACACGGCAGTCAGGCCGGTGTGGATCTGACTATAGTGCGTGGGCACCCAAGCATCAATAAGAGGAGGTATAAAGCTTCCAAGAAAAAGATGTGATAAGGGAACCAGGGAAGCCCAGGTCAAAGAAAGTATTTGCTACTTGCTTTCTTAGTCCTCCCATAAGAACAACAAAGCTGGCTGCATCGGAGGCGTCTGCAGATGACAGGAGTGGCACTCGGGTTCCAAGAGAGGCTGAGTGGGAGATCTGAAATGGGACACAGGATCTGTGCCTTTCTTGAGAGCAAACAGCAAGGGGGTTGGTGCGCAACGGGGAAGCTAGCAGGAGAAGTTCTAGGTCAATATCCACACTGTGCTAGCAGATCTGGAGGGTAAGGGCTTTTCCATTTTTCTCCCTTCAGTGGGGACTCTGGGTGGGCAAGGCGAGTCTGTTTAGGATCCTTAAAGAATACAGAACTGGGGTAAACAACAGCATTTACTTTCCTATGTAGTTTGCTTTGACATCATACAGCATGCACTGTGGTCTCATGACAAAGTGGTCAAGACCTCAAGCAAGGAACGCATCAGTTGCTTGTTTCCAATATGAACTCTGGGTGTCAAAAGAGCTGAGTCTTCTTGGGTTTTCTATCCATCCCACCTCACCGCCCTCAGTCCACACCCCTCCCCCACCAAGTCCAGCTTGTAGTCACTTTGCTGGCATTGCCCAAAGAGAGGGTCCAGAAAAAGCTGAGAGGCTATCACAGGGTGGTCCTCGCCTGACCAGACCACAGGTCTTCCCCGCTGCCTCAGCCCAGGTGACACAGCGATCTGCCCCTCGGCCAGGTGGAAGGTGAAATTCCTGCTGTTCTCTGCACTATCAAGTCTCACCAGGACCCTTTGAGGAAGAGATTAGAAAACCAAGGATCTCAGTGTGAAGTAGTGAAGACCTATGACATTTGGGCAGGGTGAGAAATCAGCCTGATCCTGTGAGCTCCCCTTCCCACACCCAGGCAGAGTGAGCCCCGATGACAAGTCATAAAGAAGCTGCTGTCGGCTCCGAGTAACACAAAAACTTAGTCGTTCCAGGCAAACGGCACTACTCATGCTCTCCCACAGACGCATTTTCTTCTCGCACTTCCCTCCCTGTACTTTTCCTCCTGTGGAGTTCTCTCTCCATCTCCTTTCCCCAGTTCCATGCCCTGAAAATCCAGCTTTCTTCCACATGGAGGAAACTGCGTCCAAGAAGCTGAATGACTTTGGAACGCTGCTCTGGAAATGGCAGAGCCCCCACTGGACGTCCAGTTCAGCCTCCTTTCCTCCTTCTACCATGCGAGAGCCCTTCAAACACAGCACGCTCCCAACCTCAGGGGAGGCTGCTGTGGAAAACAGTCACTTCAGACTGAGGGGGTTCAAGCAAAAACATAACCCACCCTGTCACAGCTCAGGCAACCGCGTGACTGTTGGGCTCAGAACGAATGCACAGCTGTTTATTAACAGTACTCCTTTGCGTGGTCACCCTGGTACAATGCCCCACGTCTGTGGATCCTGAGATACAAGTAAGTTATATCCACTGGGTCTCTAAACACGTCTGAGTCCTCGCAAGAAAGGCTTGCTCTAATGGGCTGGAAAAGACCTAATAATGGAAAGCAAATCGATCATTCATTAGGTTGTCAGGAAAACTTGCCAGCTCGTGGGAACCTCTTACACTGGAGAACGCTGTTCCCTTCTCTCAGCCCCCATGGGCTCCTTGATGTGTCTCAGATTTGCCTCCCGTGGAAAGTGCCACCTAAAGGTCTACCGGTGCCGGCCCCACTCCTCGTGGTACTCCTCCTGCAGGCCTCTGAGGTCGGCCAAGGCATCCTTCTTGCCTGTACCCACACCCTGAAATTTTAAGACGGCCAATGACGCCATTTCAGCAGATGAGAAGACCACCTTCACGCGGCGCCCTGGGCTCCTGCAGCAGCAGCCTCGGGCCGACAGCAGACACACACAGGACCCTTCAACTGCCTGGGCTGGCAAGAGAGCGACAGGCTCAGGGTTCTAACAGGCCCTTCCTGTCGATTCCTCACCTCCCTGCTCTCTCCCAAAGGCCTTTTTGGACAGTGCGCACATACATCACCAAGAACTAGCAACAAAATAGGAGAACCAGGTACACAGGGTAATCAAAACCGAAAATAATCACTATCGACTCTATCCTACCACACATTCACATCTAACATTTTGTTTTACCCTTCTGCTGACAACATGAGTCAGGTCAGATGACAATCCTTTGCCCAGTTCAGAGGCACAATAACCAGTACAAAGCATCAGAGATGTATCCAAAGCCTGGGTTTCCTTTCTCCTTCCCCCTCCAGTGCCAACCCTAGCAGAGGGTGTGGCACTGAGTACTTTCCACAGGTGACAGCCCCAGATGCCCTTGGGCCAGGTGGTGGATCAAGATGGACAGGACCCAAGAAGCAGAGTTAAACCCCATACAAAATTCTCAGCATTGTGAAGGGGAGAAGACATGACGGGGTAGGGGTGGGGGACTCAGCTGCCTGTCATCGCATAGCAATTCTTCACAGCACACCTGCATGAGGTAACATTTGATCTTTCTAAGCACATGGACATTGCCCACTCGAAGGGCTGACACTGAAGAAGGGACACCTAAAGCAAAGAACAGCAGGGGTGTAGAGATGTGCAGAAGAGACCACTAACAGTCTGAGACCGTGGGGAAGAGGGAGACCTGAGATGCCTGAGACCCTAGGGAAAGGTCCCCAGGCAGTCTTCTTAGATGTCAACCTTGACAGCCCTAAGGCTGATCTGGACCAAGAGTTAGTTTCCAGGGACCGAAGAGAAGGTCAGAGACGGGAATTAGTTCTGTGGTGGGGGCAGAGACAAGCTCCGGAGAGTGGAACCAAAGACTTTGGAGTTTTTCCTTGTCTTTCCTTGAAGGGCAGCTGTGGGGGTACGAGCACATTTATGTAACTACCTTGCCCTCTGGGGTAGAAGAACCATTTGTTCATAATAAGCTTCTTTTTGTCAAACACTCAACAATGGCTACCTGTGAGCAGAGGGACGCCTTTAGAGCAGGGGGCTGGCCACTTCTTCAGAAAGGTGTTGTGTTCTGTATGGTATCTGCACATTCTTCCGGGAGCTGGGTAATGTCATTAAAGCAATCCTCAAATATTCCTGGGACCAGAATTTGCTGGTTTGTTTTAATCTTTTTAAAAACTCATTCTGGGTTTTCCTTTTATTATCTTAAATGCTGAAATCTGGGTTATTTGCAGTAACAGTTGTGAGAAGTCCCTCATCCCCTGAGGGACATGCAAAATCCCAAACGGTTAAGTATTTTCCTAGTGTTATTTTAGTGTCATTTATCAAAATCCACAGGAATTTAAAATTTTCAGAAGTATCCTGCCTGGAGCAGCGGGTGTGCCTAGGGTGAGGGTTTACCAGTTTTTTTCCTCTGAGGTTGCACCCAGTCACAGTGTGCTATCCCGTCCACGAGAGCCCTCCCGACAAAGCTCACGGGGCTCCCTCTTTCTGGGCCACTGCTGGGACCAGCACCTGCTCTGGGGGCACTACCCATACCACCCACCAAAGGAAAAGGCTGCTGTGTAAAAGCTGCCCGTCTCCCTGCCAGGCGCTCTCTGGAATGAGCGCCACGGAACGGGCTCCACCCGGAATTTGTCAAATGCTGACCTGGAGGGAGCATATTCGGACTCTTGCAAGGACCACTGTCACCTCAGGTCCCGGGAAGGCTGGGAAGCTAACCTCGTCAGCCTTCTCAGCAGCCACGCCCGAGGGGCGGGTTTTGCTGAGCTGTGTTCTGGTGGACAACAGACCTTGGGAAAGAGACAATGAAGGTGGGAGGTGTCAGGCAGTGGGCCAGGCCTTCAGGACCAAAGGAAGCAACATCAGCGGGGCTGTGCTCCCTTGAGTTTGAGATGGGCCCTGACACCCAAACCCTCAAATGGTTCTCTTCAATCCCATTCCCTTTTTGCTCCATTTCCTTGTTACGCCAGACTCTCAATTCCAGCAGGATGTGTGTTAGCCCAGGGTCTAGCTCTCTATGAACCCAAGGCCAAAATGTTTTCTTTTTAAATCCTCACTTTATATTTAATGAAGCTTCAATTTAAATAACTGCATTATGATTTGAAGAGACTTTCTCCTTTAAATAACAGGGTAAACTTACACGCTGTGGGTTAGCACATGCGGTGCGGAATTCTTCTCCAGGGCATGTGTACCTACTGAAATACAAATGAGCCTTTTTGGACAGACTGCTTCACAGCGTATTATCCACGCCTGTCTCCCTGCCCTCACCCTACCTGTCTCAACCTGATGCTATCAAGTCTAGGCTCAAATGATGCCATCTATGAAATGTGGTTCCCATCCACCTTTTCCGAAATGTCATCTCTAAATCGCTGCTCCCTACACCTCATATTTTCTTAGGGATAACAGCTTCACTGAGATGTAATTCACATACCATACAATTTACCTATTTAAAGCGTACAATTCAATGGTCTTTATTGTGTTTACAGAGTGGTCACCATTGTGAAAATCAGTTTTAGAGCCCTGAGCGTTGTGGCGCAGTTGGTTGGGCGTCATCCCACAAAGCGAAAGGTCGCTGGTTCAATTCCTGGTCAGGGCACATGCCTGGTTTGCAGGTTCGGTCCCTGGTCAGGGTGCACATGAGAGGAAACCAACTGATCTTTCTCTCTCACATTGGTATTTCTCTCCCTTTCTCCCTTCCCCTCATTCTAAAAATAAAATCTTTTTAAAAATCAGTTTTAGGATGTTTCATCATCCCCAAAAGAAGCCTCATGTCCATTATCAGTCGCTTCTCGTTGCCCATCAGTTCCCTCAAGCCTAAGCATTCAGTGGTCTATTCTGCGTCTGCACGTTTCCCCATCCTGGACTTGCACCCGAGTGAAATCATTGGCTAGAGATGAGTATAATGACATCTGACCGACTTCCTTCACTTAGCATAATACTTTCAAAGTTCACCCACATTGTAACGTGTCAGTACTTCATTCTTTTTATGGCCGAACAATATATATAATATTCCATTGTGTGGACATCCCACATTTTGTTGACCTATTCTTCAGTTGATAGACATCTGGGTTGTTTTCCACTTTTTAGCCATTATGAATAATGCTGCTATAAATATTCACATGCAGGGTTTTCTGTGGATTTCATTTTTCTTAGGTTTTAACAGTAGCTTTGTGAATTTTCTTGAAGGATAAGCAATGCAAATCCCTTTCACTCTGAGCCTATCGAATTCTAACTTATGTCAAAAGATAAGACATAGCATTTATTCAGGAACAATTCCGATCACTTTATTCCCCAATAAGCTATGTTTGGTGATTTTTTTTTTTTTAAGGAGCCAAGATGGAATAGAAATCCTTGAACTCAGGTGTTTTGTCTGACAACTAGAACAGTACTCTTTTTACTTCAAAAGTTTATCAAATAAAACATGTCAAAAACTGTGATACCTTCTTGCCACTAGATGGATATGACTTTCCTAACTCCAGGAAACCCCCAACTAACATTACATTTTAATTAATTGCCAATGGAAAATTTGGGGCATTTATGTATCCCTTAACACTGGAATGAATGTGGGGATTTCAGCATAATGATTTTGGCAGCTTTTTGTTTCTGTTTCTTGCACGTGACCTCACATGAAAGTTCAAATGGGTTGCCTGAGGAGGGGGGTTTTTCTCTCAGTCGCTCATGTACTTTCAGTTGATGATATATATCCCCTTTTGAGTCTACCTTACCCATGCTGTAAAGAACTTTGCATTTACATGTAGTATATTTCTGCTTCCTTTTAAAGCTATGTTGATTGAAAGGGACCCCTAGTGCACTGTTGGTGGGAGTGCAGGTGCATCCACTGTGGAAAGCAGTTTGGAATTTCCTCGAAAAACTAAAAATGGAACTGCCTTTTGACCCAGCAATTCCACTGCTGGGATTATACCCAAGGAATCCCAAAACACCAATTCAAAAGAGCCTATGCACCCCGATGTTCATAGCAGCACAATTTACAACAGCCAAGAACTGGAAGCAACCTAAGTGCCCAACGGTAAATGAGAGGATCAAAAACCTATGGCACGTTTATGCAATGGAATTCTACACAGCAGAAAGAAAGGAGTTACTACTCTTTGAGACAGCATGGATGGAACTGGAGAGCCTTATGCTAAGTGAAATAAACCAGGTGGTGAAAGACAGATACCATATGATTTCACCTATAAGCGGAACCTAATCAACAAAACAAGCAAGCAAGTAAAATAGAACCAGTGACATTGAAATAAAGAACAAACTGACAGTAACCAGAGGGGTGGGGGGAGGGACATAACAGGGGAAAGGGAAGGGAAGGGTCATCAAGGAACATGCAGAAAGGACCCATGGACGGAGTCGAAGGGGGCAAGGACTGAGGGTGGGGCAGGGGAAAATGGTGGCGGGAAAATGGAGACAACCGTACCTGAACAACAAAAAGAAATGGAACAATAAATAAATAAAATAAAACCTAAAGCAGCAGCATGCGACTCAGGCTCCGGCATCCATGCTGTGAATCATGGCACCGCACGGCTGCTTCCAAGACGAGGAGGCTGCCATTATGATGCGGCATCATAACTCAGTGGTGTTGGAGTGTAACTGTCTCAGCTATACTCTCAGGCTAACAGAGGGTGGGTTTAGTGAGCAGTTTTAAAGAATCGCAAGGAAAGAAGGGAGGGAGGGAAGCAGACAGACAGAAAACCCAAACTAATGAAAGAGGTGCACACTCTTCCCCATTTGGCTCAGATGAAGATCTATCTCCCAGTCTCTGTGATCACCCACCTTGCACTACTGCACTTCACTTGTCTAAAGGAAGAATAATGTGAAACCATGTTACACTCCAGAGCCATTTATTCTTTATTGCGGAGAGGAGACAGTAAATCAAACACAGACACAACAGACCCCCAATTCAAACCCGGCTGATAGTTGAAAAATGAAAAGCTCCTAAACACACTTTTAAAATTTACTATTGTCAAGTAGGTAGTGGAGGAACTCTAACTTATTGCACAAAATAAAGTGGTAGAAGTTGCAGTGTTTTCTTAGTATTTTCCTTCATAACTTTTAAAGGATGGGCTAAAGGGTTATTACTAAACTACAAATGACAGGGTACAAGCCAGTCAGGGCTCGAGCCTGCCTCTACGGCCCTCCCGTTTGCTCTCAGAGCGTTACAGAGTCCAAGCACACCCGCCTCCTCGTGTCGGCCCCTCTGTGTGGCTCTAGAAAACACTGCGCTCCCTTCTGGATGAGCCCCCGTCACCAGCTCACTTGTTACACAGCCCCGTCTCAGAGGCCAGCATTCGAGCTAGCCACTTCTTTGAAAAATGGTCTCACAAACTAGTCGTGCACCATTTAACGACGAGGAGACATTCTGAGAAATCTGTCGTCAGGTGATTTCGCTCCTGTGTGAAGATTATAGGGTGCGCTCACACAAACCCAGATGGCACAGCCTACTACACACCCAGGCTCTCTGGTGCAGCCTCTTGCTCCTGGGCCGCCAGCCTTCACAGCGCGTTACTGCACGAAACACCACGGGACTAAATCGGGCACAAGGAGAAATGATGCTGTTGGGGGATGTCATAAATAGGAAATGTATGAGGTTGCTGCCATGGTAACGTGGCAGGCTGTCTTATAAGAAACTTTTAAAGAATAATTAGAAAGAGTACATTGTAAGATAATGATAAAAAGTACATAGTAACTACATAAACAAGTAACACTGTCATTTATTATCATTACCAAGTATTGCACACTGCAATAGCATGGGTTACACAGTTATATGACAAGTAGCGTGGCAGGCTTGTTCACACCAGCCTTGCCACTAACACGTGAGTGACGTGCTGTGCTACATCAGTCGGTGATAGGAACTGTCAGCTCCACTACAATCCTATGGGACCACCGTTGTATACATGGTCCCTTGGTGACCGAAATGTGTATAATGTCTTGTGAAAAAGTCATCTGATGATTTAGTACCATGATAGTAAGACATCTTTGATTAGTTCTAAGAAACTGCACCACCAGCCCAATTCGGTGAGAGAGGAAAGACACTGGAGACTAGGAAAACCTGGAAGCTCACATGGACGTTCCCATTAGCTGTGCGACCTGGACACGGTCCACAACCTCCCTCATCACTGTATCGTACCAAACGGTGATCAGCGTCTATTACCACAGTCCAGATGAGAAGCACTGGAGTATTTTGGCTGACTCATTATCAGCCATCGCAGCAAGAAACCCATTAGTAAATGTCACTGCAGGCCCCAAGGGCTTACAGTATCCCAGGAGGGCAGGAGAGGGCCCAGGCTCCCCCTCCCGTCAGTCCAGATCTAGGCTGCCGGGCCAGTCATGGATGCCACATTTCATAGGACACTTTGGAAACCTGGAACATATTCAGAGGAAGTCAACAGAACAGTGACCTGTCACAAGAAGAATGCTAACCAGGCCGGGAAGCATTTAGCCTGGAGAAGACAAGACTAAGTGAGCATTCCCAAGGCAGGCTGTTCGGGCAGCTGCTCCAGGAGAGGCAGGAATTATCTGCTCGCCTCTGAGTTTCAAACACTAGAATGTCTGCCTCCTGAGGGAACCAGAAGTTTCCAGGAGGACTTGGTACCACAGCACTGAACGTACTGAAAAAGGAATCCCTATTGTAATAGATTTGACCTCAAAAGCCTTCCAATTTCGCGTAAGGAAATCTTAGTCATTCTATGCATTTCATAAACGCGTACTCTGTGAAATAAAATAAGGGGTTTTACAAATACAAGGAAGTAAAATAACCAGAATTGTAACAATAACAATCTCACACAAATGGGAAGAGAAAGCTCTGCTTTGGATCGCTGAGCTAGAGTTCATACACATGAACTCTAATTATGATGGGTCAGTATGAGCCATGACACATGGAATAAAACTTTAGGGGCCCAATGACCCATTGCGGGAAGCGCAACAAACTGGAGTGAGAATACAAGGTGAGGTAAAACTTCTCACAGTTTTAAGTATGTGAAACACAGAGTTTATTCTTATAATTTATCAATAACTATTATTTTCTTTATGAACAACTGTAAACCTACTTTTGCCCCGCCCTGTATGTTGATCCTCAATATCCTACATGAAGACTGGCACTACATATTTAAACTAAATTCGGTTAGACTCGAGCAGTCCATACACCTGCATTAACATGTTCTCAACAGCCTCTCGGCAAGCATGAAGTTGGAGGCACAGCTACTCTCAGCTAGCAAGGGCGGCCAATCAGAGAGCTTGCTGGGTGCTTGGAATTCCCTCCGCTCTTTTTCTCTCTGCCACTAGGTGTAAGGTGTTTTCTAAAAAGACATCCCATAATTCTAAGTATTCTTGGTATTGCTTTTCTAAAGGTTAATTCCCTTTTTAACCAAAAAGGACATCTTTTTTAAGAAGGTCATCGATCCTGAAGCATTTGTTCTCTAGTTCTGGGAATACAGAGAAGTGAATTAATTTCTGCCATCTTTTGGCTGTAGGCCCCTCCTCCGGCTTCTAACATCATTGATCTATAATGGGGGCAGAAGCCAGGCGGACTCAAAAAGCATTTGCTTTTAAATGCTCCCAGTGCAAGCCCTGGCAGGGGAGCTCAGATGGTTAGAGCGTTGTCCCCATACGCCAAGGCTGCGGGTTTGATGCCCAGTCAGGGCACGTACAAGAATCAACCAATGAATGCATAACTAAGTGGAACAACAAATCGATGTTTCTCTATCTCCACTCTGCCCCTCCCTAAAAAAAAATCAATAAAAATTTTTTAAAAAATGTGTCCACTGTGGTTCTAAAGGACACAAACATAAGACTTCTCCAGGAAGGCTGGTTGACCAGCAGACTTTCTGAAACATTCCTCGTGCACAGCAGGGTTCTTTGACTTCCCAACGCCCTGCCATTGGCAAAGAGCAGGTGAATTGCCTGAGTTACACAGCTGGTTTCAACAGAGTTCTTTCTGTTTCACACAGAAAGCGTCTGGGGTGTATAATAAGTATCAATACCTGAGCCCCATCTGATTAACTCACCCTCTGGGGGCGGGGCCTGGGCATGGGTACTTTGAGATCTTCCCAATGACTCTCCTGGGCAGCCAGGGCTGAGAGTGATGCCAGAAGAGGCCAGGCATCTATCTACTAACACTGAAGAATCCTCTGCCGTCTAAACACGCCTTCAAATTCTGTGACTTCTGACCTTGACCAAAACCACTCTCTGGCCCTGAACTCATGCTGAGATGTCAAAAGCAACCAAGCAGAGCTTAAAGACTGGAGAGACCACTAAAACTTGTGACACAGATTCTTTATAGGAGCCCTAGTCCTGAGTCCCAGAAATCACAGGTAACCATCCGTTCCAAAAGTTCCCCAAACACTGGCCCAAGGCGTCATCCCTTCTGAATCACCGAGTTTTAAAAAATACGGATGATTTGGTTTCAGCCTTGAGATTCTGACTGAGTAAAGCTGGAGGGTGGGATGGGATGGGACGGGGTGGTGTCCCTCAGTGCTTCCTGTGCAGAGGCGTTCGGTGGGGCCTCTGCTTACTCCATCCATGTGCAAGGCCAGACCCATCAGGTACTAGGTTCAATTCTAACTCTTTTCTCCACCATAACCAACCTTCACAAGGTTGTCTTCTTTTCCTTTAAGTCAACGACACGCTGTCCACTGTTGCACACCTAAGTCCTAGTGTAATCAAAGAGCTAATTTAAAAAGTAGTGCTCTTTAACCCGGTCTAGAAAGATGACACTGACACAGGGACAATGGCCATGCACTCCTTCTTACGTCTCCCGTGATGGGGATGGGCTGCCCTGAGCCAGCCGCCTTCTCCTCCCCCGCCCCACTGTAGCGCACTGACGAGACCACAGCAGGCGGCAGGGTAGCGGCTTTTCCTCTGTGGAACATGAGCTAGTCCACAAAGGCTATTTCCTCTGTGGCTTTAGACGCTGCCCTGGACACTAAGCTAGCCATCTCTTCTTTACATGCACCGCAATCAATAGGGAAAACTGAGTATGCTCCTCTGAAATATAAGTTGAATATTTAAAATAGTGTTTATGTACCCTTTTTAATATACACAGTATACTGGTAGAGTAGCAGGGAAAGTGATTTATAAATATATATTTTGGAGGAGCAATGTCAAAAGAATGTGAAAAAATAAAAGTTCTACTATTTTTTCCCACACTCCAATGAATCATCTTCCAAAAACTGATGTGCTCCAACTCTGATTCACCGCTGCAGGCACCAGATGTGACCAAGTCTCACTTCCGCCCGTTTGTGATAAGATGCTTCCTGGCCTCCGCCACATGCTCGGTTAGTGGTAACTGGCAGGCTGTGTTTCAAGCACCTGGCTATAAAAAAAATGAATAATTGTTTGGGTCCTGCAACGCACTGCGCTACTTCCCCTTCACTTGAGCTCACAGATGGCCCCACCCACGGGGCAGTGGAGTCCACGTTCTAACGCCATTCTAGGGGCTGCTCAGCCAGTAACAGCACGATCTCAGTTTAAATGTAAACCTGACATAAGTAATTGTAAACATAATATAGTTGATGCTATATTTCCTCTAGATAGATTGGCAACCATCTATAAACTTCTATAATTTTAATTTTAAACACCTATAGAAAAGTTCAAAGGAACTTTGCTAGTTACATGGAATTGCCTTCCTTATATGATTCACTTAGACTGGAAAGACTATCTGTTCTCAGAGGGTGGCCTACAAAGGGAATCCCACTCACTTTTTGATTCTTCCTCCAGCGAGTCTTTCTTTTGGATGCTATGAAATCAATGACAGATACCACGTATTACTTATCATCGGTATTACCACCACCACCACCACCACTGTATCAGAAACTTAACTGAAGAGTTACTCTGTGTCAGTAATCATCTGAAGCCCTTTTCATTGATCAACTCACTAAATTTTAACAATGAATCAGACACTGTATTTACCCTCATTTTAGAGATGCAGACACAGGCGCACAGTGAGGTTAATTTCGGTTACAGGTCAAGATCACACAACTATGTTCTAAGAACACCGGAGTCTTGTCCCTGGACACCAAGCTGCCTCGTTTCAACTCATCTTCCTCTCCTACTAAACTTAGGCACAATGCTGGACCATTTGCAGCCACCCTATCTTCTGGGATCTAAATATAAAAAGAGGCAGTTAAAGAAAGAGTGGTTAACATGGTGTGAAAGGTATTACTGCGATGTAAATAGAAATGCCATTTCATCCTGCTAGGCTTCACATTTTATTAGCTTTTTCCACCGAAAATTATTTCAGACACCTTGAAAAACTTACTCTTACTCACATGTCACCATCACTATGAATTCCAAAAGAAACCCATGTGGGGTGACAAGTCTGACTCTGACACCGTAATGAGGCTGTGCAAAAAGAGAGGTGTGTGGTAACCACGAGAGCACTGCCCAGCGCGGGGCTCTCTGCTCGCACCCCACACACTTGAATCTGAAAGGGCACACGTGCATCCCCTTATTTCATATGGGGGCATGGAGGTACCTTCAGCAAAAGAGCTTGCCCAGGTGGAACGTGGGGAAGAGGGGAGGCTGGGGATCTGTGAGGTCGCCTCCTCAGACAAGAGCACATGCAAAATCATGTCTGACCAGCCGGGGTGCACAAGTTTTAACGAGGTTTAACAACACAGGCAAGCGCCTAAATTTATAGTTCTGTTTGGTTAAATCACATATTGGTACCTAGGGAAAGAACTGCTGCCTGCATGTTATCAAAATCCATCCAGACTAACACTTATAATCAATGGATAAGAACAGAGGCAACAGATTTGTTAAATGTAGACATGAGTCAAGCCAAGGAGGCCTAATATGCCAGATGCAAAAATTAGGATTCAAAAAGATACACTCACTGAACTAATGGAACACAGGGACAAAAGGTGAAATTTAATACCTGCTGTTAATCCTGTTCAGTACATAAAAAATCAATCGCAGAAGTGCAGAATGAGGGCAACATATCTTAAAGAAGCTCAAATTTATAGTCACAGAAAGTAGATCAGAGGTTATCTAGCATGGAGGGATGGATTTCAAAGAAACATGGGGAAATATGGGGGAGTTAATGAAACGTTCATTATCTGGATTGTGCCAGTGGTTTCACAGGTGTACACATACATCAAAATGTGTCAAATTGTATGTGCAATCTAATGTGTGTAAGTGCAGTTTAAACGTGACAGTTTATTGCTGGTCAATTAAATTGCATTAAAGTTGTAATAAATAGTTCTTGTGCATATGTGGGTAGGGGGAAGGGGAATAGAAATTTAACAGCTTGCAAATTTATTAAAAGTCAACAATGTGAAATGCCTGCCAGAAATCAATGCAATTACAAGCTCCTCTAGCAGAAGTTCTGCACAAGAAAGTAACTCTTCCCATCACCTGGCAGACCTACATTCAGAGACCACTGAAATCAGAGAGAAAGGCCGGATGGTGTCCCAGGGCGACCACAATGGGAGAGGGTCTGAAAACCATGCTCAGAAGGAATGGCAGTGGTAGCCAGGATGTTCAGCCCAGAGTTGGGGAGAGGAGGACACCTGACACCAAGGGCTGCCGTGTGTAAGAAAATGCCCACATCCTGGACAGCTGCAGAGGACAGAGCTCAGACTCACGAGTGAAAGCAAACAAAGACCAAGTAGAGTGCCATGTAATAGAGGAGTTGCCTACAATGGAAGCTGTTAAAGGGGAACACATCTGCAAGACAGAGTTACCTGTGCTGGGGATGGTCAGGCAGCACCCAAAGGGCCAGTTGCTGGGACATGATCTCCCTGCATTCTTATAGCACAACCAGTTTCTATCTGATGACTACAGGCTGCCTCCCTTCTAGGAGGCTATGGCTTCCCAGGTAAAAGAGAGTCAGTATGAATAAACTGAAGTATCTTTCGTCTCTATGATTTTTGATTTGGGACTTCACAAGGCGTGTTGCGTATGCTGCAGATAAGCAATTCTTAGTAATTTTCATGACCTCTGCAGTGTCACAGAACTTAGACCAAGGAAGTGACCCAGTCCTACTCTTTTCTGACCTCGCAATTTTAAAAGATGACGATAGAGACTTACTAATTTCTTTTAATATAGGGATGCCATTAGATACATTCACTGCACAGTAACTTTCCTGTACACTCAGAGATTTAAACAATAAAATTAGAACTTTAAACATGATACGTAGAATTAAAGAGGGCATCGCCTTATAGATTATCAAGGGTAGAAATGATGTCACAGACCTCAGCTCTATGGTGCCCCCTGGTTAGGGTGATGGGTGAGCGCCTGCACTGCCGAGCAAGAGGGCATGGGGGAGACGACTGAGGGGAGCGGGAACAGTAGGCACAGGCAACAGCACAGTGAAAAGTGCAGCCCTGTGAACAAAGGGGAGCCACTCAGTGCATGATCTAGAAATGAGAGAGGATGCCAGAGAGGAAATTAAAGGCTATCTCTGTGTAGCCATCTCAAGCATCACCCATACCTTGTCCTGAATTGAAACCATAATGAACGGAAAACAAAACTTCAATCCAAAGGCAGGGGCGACTGAAGTCATGGTTTCTTAATTGACTGTAAAAACTCAACAACTCATTGCTCCCTAATTACTGACCTCCCCAGTGATTCTATCATTGACTGTATTCAACAACATCTGAGACAATCAGCTTTAACATTCGTGCCCCAAGTTTTTACAGGGCTCAAGGGTTCAGTCATGGCATCATAAAAACACTGAGTCCACGGTTTAGATAAATTCTAGTCATGGCATCAGAAAAACACCGCGTCATGGTTAAACAGAAGTGCTGTCATGGTTTGGGTGGTATTGTAAAACGCTGAGTTACAGTGTCATAACATGTCAGGTCATGGTTACATAAAATGTGAGTCACAGTTACATTTAAAAGCTCAGTCATGTTTGCATGAAAGTGCTGAATTATGATTTGCAGAAATGCTTGGTGATGCTTGTATAAAAATGCCAAGTCAGCGCATCATAAAATGCTGAGTCATGGTTACAAGTGCTAGGTGATGGTTTGGAGAATTGCTGAGTCACAGTTACTTAAAATGCCGAGTCATGGTTACATAGAAACGCAGTCATGTTTGTCTAAGTGTGCTGAGTGATGTTTTGTAGAAATGCTAAGTCATGCTTAGGTAAAAATGCTGTGTTGATGTCATAAAAACGCTATCATTACCAGAAAGTGCTGAGTAATGTCTGGAGAATTGCTAAGTAATGATTATTTAAATGCTGAGTCATGTTGTCATAAATGCTGCCATGGTGTGAAAATGCTGTGTCACTGTATGTAAAATGCTGAGTCATGGCTACGTGAAACGTTGATGTATGGGGTAGGTGAAATGCTGAGCCATTAAGTAAAACACTAGTCATGGTGTCATGAAAGCTGATTCATGGTGTCCTGAAGACCAGAGCCCACTCAGTTCTTGGGAAGACAATCTGGAACAGTCAGCAGGTACCCTTGAGAGAGGCAGTATGTCTTCTCAGCTAGAGCAGTGGCTTCTCAGCAAACAGACGGGGTCTGAATTCCAGCTTCACCCATTTACTATCTTCACGATCTTGGGAAATTGTTCAATATCCTTAAGAGTTTATCCTCATCCAGATGGTGGGGATAACTAATCTCACTTGGTGGTTTTTGTTGTTTTGTTTTTTTTTTCAAACTATAAAAGAAAGCTTATTTAGAAAGTCACAGAGGTAGAAGAAGTGAGCTGTAAAAGAAATGAGCTCAGGAAACAAATTAGAGGCAAAAAAGAAAGGGTCCTTGGAGCTTAGGAGAGAGAAAAGTAATGCACCTGAGGAGAAAGGGAGGGGAAGAGGGAAGGTACGGGCTTGCTTTTGGGAGGGAGAGAGCACCTCGTTTGGTAGTTTTAAGGACTAAATTCATTAATGTGTTGAGTCTTTCTATTCTTCCTTAAATGCCAATCACATGCCCTAGGGTACAGTGCTGGTGACACAGGAAATAAAACATCACACTGTGCCACATGGTCTCACACTTGATCGTTCCCTTTCATTCATTACACAGAGCTTGTTTACAACAGACAAGTTATATCCACAAGAGTCTAAGCTTCTCATGAGAAGATGTTCTCATCCTTATAAATGGTATAGGAATACAGAGAAAGAAATGTTCATTATGAAACAGGGCTCATCAGAGAAAAAAATGTTGTTTGAATATCCCTTGTGTCTTCATCTAACAAGCTCTAAAATGTTTCCATTTCTCTAGGCCAGCATTTCCCAGAGACTGTTGCACAGAACATTAGTCCCTTGAGATAATCCTTGAACACAGTTCTGTGTCTAAATGTGATTTGCAAACCCAGCCTAATGCATCCCCATCTTGGAGACTCAGAACACCCGTCAACATAACTGCTTGAAGAAGCCCTACCTTAACAGAAGATTTTTCATTTATTTATGTAGGTTTTCCAAAACTTGTTTGACCATCTCTGTACACTGTTAGCAGAACATACTTTTCTCCTAAAGTTCACACCAACCTTGACGGGCCTCCCTAGTCTGGCCCACCCTGTCTCTAACTCTCCTACAGACCCACTCACCATATAGGTTAAACATTCCTAGGTGCTCTCCTCCGACCATGTCCCTTTGTTTATGATAGCTTTTTTGAGATATAATTCACAGAACACACAATTCACACATTTTAAAGTATACAACTCAAAGGATATTAGTACATTTGCAGAGTTGTGCGTTTGCAGTTATGCAGTCCTCAAAATTAATTTTAAAACATTTTCCTCATCCCTTTCCTTCCCCCCAAAAAACATATCCATAAGCAATCACTCCCCATTTCCCCCTCAAACCACCAGCTGCTAATCCACTTTCCATCTGTACAGCTTTGCTTGTTCTGGACATTTCGCGTCAATGGAATCATACAATACAGGGAGTGGGCAAAAGGAGGTTTACAGTTGTAATAAAAAAATATAAGAATGAGCAAATAATATAAGAATAAACTGTTCTGCATACTCACAACTATAAACCTACTTTTGCCCACCCCTGTATGTGGTCTTTTGTGTCTGGCTTTTTCACTTAGCATGTTTTCAACGTTCACCCATGTGGTAGCACCTACCTGCACTCTGTTCCTTTTTACAGCCAAATAATATTCCATTGTATGAATGCACTACATGTTGTTTATCCACGCAACAACTGATGGATATTTAGATTGTTTTCACCTTTTGGCTATTGTGAAAAATGCAGTTATGAACATTTGTGTATACGTTTTTGCCCGAACATATGTTTTCATTTCTCTTGGGTATATGTTTAAGAGTGGAATTGCTGGGTCATGTGGTAAATCTATGTTTAACCTTTTGAAGAACTGCTAGACTATTTTAAAGAGCAGCTGCATCATTTTATATTCCCACTGACAGTGTATGAGGATTCTAATTTCTCCAAAGCCTTGCCAACACTTGTTTTTCTCTCTTTTCAATGACAGATGTCTTAGTGAACAGAAAATGGTATGTCACTGTGGTTTTGTGAACATGGCTTTTGATCCCACTGCTAAGATTATGACCACTCTATTCCACCCACCTAGATGCCTTCTTCTCACTCTACGTATCCTACCATTTCAACAAGATCTAGCTTAAACCCTGCAGTTTTCTTGAACTATCTATGACAGTCATGTCTCCAAACTCAATTCAAATGACTCCACGCCTGGCTTCTATTTACAATTTCTGCAGTTACTGGTTTTTTGGCCTACTCACGTTTTCTCTCTCCAACCAAACTGTGAGCTCCTTAAGATATGGGAAGAAGTCTTACATTTCTTTGTTCATTAAGGAGCCTATCAAATAACTGATACTTCACAGGTGTTCATGGATAGGCTTTAACATAGGAGCTGCGGCTGGGGATAGGGCAGGTAAAAATGAGGGAGCAGGCCCCAACTGGGTGGCTCAGTTGGTTGGCGTTCCAACCCATATACCAAAAGGTTGGGGATTTAACTCCATGTCAGGGCACATATACGTAGGTTGTGGGTTCGGTCCCCGGTTGGTGCGTGTATGGGAGGTAAGGGATTGATGTCTCTGTCTCTTCCCTTCTTCCCTACCTCCCTTCCTCTCTAAATGAATACACATATCCTAGGGTGAGGATTTTTTGGAATAAATGGAGAGGGCATTCTGGATCTCAGACTGGGTGCGAGGAGTAGAAGTAAAGAATTTAGCAGGGAGCTCAGTTCCCTTCCTCACAGGAAACTACAGGTCCTCGTGCAAAGGACAGAATTCATGAATTTAGTGTTTCATACTAGCTCAGCGTTCTTCTTCACTGTGAATCTCAATTTACTCTTGTCTAGACTTGATGAGTTTAACAGGGACATGGAGAGGGGACAAATCCTCTTATTATCTCTCCTCTTCCTTTCCTCCAGCACAGCGGGGCTCTGCGTGAACTCTTGGGATGACGAACGTCTGTATTTGTCCCTTTGCAATTCCACAGAGTCCCCCCACCCACCCACACACAGAATCGAGAGACAGGGAGTCCCCCCGTGAGCCACGTCAAAAACAAAAATCTAGTCCCTAGTGAATCAAGAGAAAGAATTGTTGAGTCCAAGGCCATTGGAATCATAGCCTCCAAAGGCTGGAAGTCATTAACTTCCATCTCTCACACCCTCTATTTTGCCCAGTGGTTACAGAGGCTCGGATTCAAACACACTGTGCTAGGCCATGGCTACTTGAATCACATAATTTCAACAACTGCCGATGAGTCAGGGGGAGCACAAGACACAGCTGGCAGGTGTTGTGAAATGAATGTGTCCTAGTCTTCAAAGTTGACAGAGCAGGCCTGTGTTGGAAATACAGCCAAAATTTTCCCTGCATCTAAGCAGTGGATGTCTTCTTTCTTTGCATAGCAAAGATTCTTCTAATGTGCCTCTCAGATCAATAACAGAAACCCTGAGCTGCTGACGATAGAACATTCAAAAATAGCTCTCTCCTGTGGCCACATGTGCTGGTCTTGTACTTCTAACGCACATTCGTGAGCAAAACTTGCTTAAGAATTTTAGCAAAATTATTTGACTAACCCCTGGGACTCGGCAGGTAAAATGAGTATAAACTTTAAAACCTTAAAGGAAACCCATAAGGAGCAAATCCTGGTGCAACCTCAACATCCAAACCCTTGGTCATCCAATGCATTGCCGTAAGCAAGACTGGATCACCACCACCCTGGATGCCCACATCCCCTTCCTTCTAATGGATGAATGAGCACCCCAACAAGTGAAATAACCCAAGTATAGAATAACCATGGGCACAGCTTCAGGCTCGGAAGGGAAGAGTGGAGATATCTAGTCTAGAGGACCTATGATGTGAATAAAGCTGAAGGTTAGGAGATTCTCAAAGCTACAGGGGGACCTCAAGAAGTTTTTGATAAAGAACAGCAACTACTAATACATATAAGTGCAAATGGCTAAGAAAGGAGACTAGGATCAAAAACAATCAAAAGTCAATGACATTCACAAACGGACAAGCCTTGGGGAGCTGCCGGAACATTTAGCATGGTAGGAAGTCATCAGAACCAAGCCACACTCGCCTTCTGCTTCTGAACTATAAAAGTCCATCCCGTACGGAAAGGTAGCTGTCTTCACAAGAGGCAAACAAAGACTCAGCTTAAGTGATCCTCCCAAGGCAGAGAAGCCTGTCCAAACCCCAGGTATCCCTCCACTGTGCCATACACTTCACCTCCGGCGATAATACATGAGCTGGGCTGTGGGCTACACCACACTAAAACTCATTCTTCTCTCTGCAGGATCTGATCTTGAGCCAAGCTTTCAGTTAGGAGGTGTGCACCAACAGGTGACGTCAAGCCAGGCGACTCCTAGTCAAGCCCTGACAGTACATTAATAATTAGTGTGCGGACCTTCTTATGGTATTCGAGAGGTCAAAAGCTGCAACCATTTTAGCTCCATAGTGTCCTATCACATTTTGGAGAAATAAAATGGTTACAGAGCACTGCGTTTATTAAATTGCTTAGTTCTCTAATCACTGTTTATTTGGAATTTGATCACTGTATAACTATAATGAAGTAGATTGTTTTTATATACTCATGTCCACAGCCAGCAATAAAACACTATAATCAGTAAGGAAGCCTATGAAACAATCTCCCCTCATGGGAACTTTCACTGGACTGAAAATTACACTTGAAAATCCACCAAATAAACAGACCACCTTAAATGGGATTCTCCTGTCACAGAAATCAATCACTCTTTTCCCCAAATTAACCCTAAGCAGTCTCCCCAGCCCCCGCCCAAGAACTGTTATAAGTGTGCTGCTAGCTCCACAGATGTGGTCTAGAGGTTGAAAGAAAGATTTGGCTAAAAGGATACAGCATTTTAGTGTTGACTGGAATATACATTTCCACTGAAACTTCAGTAAAACTGTCCCTCCCTACATTATGCCTGAAGAACACCAAGACCAACACTGTGGTGGTGAATTTTATGTGTCAATTTGGCTAAGCCACGCTACCCAGACATTTGGTCAAACACTAGCCTAGATGCTGCTGTGAAGGTATTTTATAGATGAGATTAACATTTACATCAGTAGACTTTGGGTAATGCAGATTGCCCACCATAATGTGGGTGGGCCTCATCCAATCAGTGGAAGGTCATATGAGGGAAAAACTGACTTCTCCCAAAGGGAGAATCCTGCCAATAGACTGCCTTCAGGCTCTAAACGCAACATCATTTGCAATATCAACTCTTTTCTGGGTCTCCAACCTACAAGCCTTGAGCCAAGTCCTTAAAATAAAAATCTGCAACCCCACCCCCCACACACGCAAGCACACATATACACTTTATATTGGTTCTGTATTCCCAGAGAGCCCTAATACAATCACCTAGCCCATCTTCTGAGGAAATAACCTGTATCTATCCTTCAAAGATGGGGTGAGGTGGGGGACAAACAGGAAAAATGAGATCTACTTAAGTGGCTAAACATAACTCCACTTCCAGGTGAAAAACCCAAAACCACTATGCACAACTATCAATCTGAAATTTTTCTTTTAGCCCATATGCTTAGCATCTCAAGACACTGCCAGAGTCTTGGTTCCTTCAAAAGTGAGCCGTCAGTGAGATCTGTAAAATGAATGGCAATGTTATAAAATGGATTCATTACACCAGGAGGGGAGGAGAGAGGGCCAAAAAGAGGTCAAAGTGATGAAGCGCCCAGCATTTATTGCACTGCTCAGACAATAAAATAAGTCTAAGAACACACTGCTGGCCAAGCCTGGGTTCAGGTTCACAAGAATGAAATGAAGACATGAGGACATGTGGTAAGAAACAGAACCCGGGCTGGTTTTGTTTTGAAGGTGTTTCCTCTATTCCAGAACCACCCTTTCCACCACTGAGCAACAGAAGTAAAGTCTACCCCCCTCCCCGACTGCCCAGAAAGACTTGCGGCCTGAGGTGGTTCTTACCTGGCCATCTGCTTGTAGGCTTCTTCCGCCACAGCAAAGATGTGGGGGTCCATATCCCCCATGTTTTGGCCGCTGTAGGCATAGATGACATCTTGTCCATAGATTGGCAACTGTTCATAAGGATTAATGGCAACAAGCACAATGCCTGCGAACAGACAATGCAGTCAGGTTCTGGTAGCACGATGGCCCCCAACATCAGCTAATAAAGGCCCCTGTTCATATAGGCCAATTTAAAGAATGAGAGGGTAATAGAATGAGTCTTAACCAACCATTCGACTAAGTCTGGACGTATCTGTGCATTTACCAGGCACTGTGAGAGGCCCTGGTAGAGAATGACAGGGCAGGCTTCCAAACACTCTGGAGTATGAAGCCAGCGCACACATACATGCAGATGCACAGGGATGCTCAAGGAATTGAGTTCATAAAATAGACATGGGCAAAGCACTGCGGGATCAGGGAGAAGAGGATGCTGAGCCCTGCCAACCGGTGTTATGCTTAAAAGGCCATCTCGGAACTAAAATCTAGTAAAAGGACTATTAATCTTTCATGTGTGTATGGGTTTTCTTAACTAAAATACAAATGACTTGTGGACAGGGAGTATGATTTACACATCTGAAGGCTAAATCCTAGCTCAGCCAATTATATAGCGGGTGACTTAGGCAAATTACTTAACCTGAGTACCTCAGTTAATTGGCCTATAAAATGGGGTAAGAACTGCACTTACCTGGGTTATCCTGAGA
This sequence comes from Mormoops blainvillei, assembly GCA_004026545.1. Lineage (NCBI taxonomy): Eukaryota > Metazoa > Chordata > Mammalia > Chiroptera > Mormoopidae > Mormoops > Mormoops blainvillei. Next base: position 49,610 of record PVJD01009694.1, read on the forward strand.
TTAAAACAATTACTAGAGAGAGAGAACAGTTAGAGACCAGCACCTTACATAGTAAACACCGAGTGTTGGCTAGTTTTGATGATCTCACATCACATTATAACATGTATTATCTTTCATTTCACCATTTTTTCATCATGTGTCCCTAAAAGGATGCACTGCCATAGTGGACTCATGAAATATATGTTGACTGAAGAATCAGTAAATTCTCAGATCTTTTATGGAAGGTCAAGGAAAATTGATATTTGAGAATATCAAAAGAGAAAAAAATACAAACTCCATCTTCAAGATAAGGCAGAAATCCATGCCTTTTCCTTTGACATAAGAGCATATTCTGAATGTCAGGAGAACCACTGTCAGAGCTTCAAAAAACAGGAGCTTTCCCAGTCACATGGGGAAGGAAGACAAGAGGGGAAAGGTCATCGCCAACAGGAAAGCTCTTCTGCTGTGTTAACCTTACGGTGTTTGAAGAAGCACATAGTCAGGAGAATGAGAAGACAAACCACGGACTGGAGGAAATATCTGCAAAAACCACATCTGATAAAGGACTATATTATCCAAAATATACAAAGAACTCAAAACTCAACATAAGGATATGAACTGTCCAATTAAAAAATGGGCAAAAGAGACACGTCACCTAGGAAGATATACAGATGGCAACTAAGGATCTGAAAAGATGCTCCACATCACATGTAATCAGGGAAATGCAAATTAAAACACTAATAGGTGCCATTACACACCTGCTAGAATGGCCAAGATCCAGAGCACTGACCACACCAAAGGCTGATGACAGTGTGGAGCAGTGGCAACTCTCATTCATTGCTGGTGAGGGTGCAAAACGGCACGGCCAGTTTGACAGTTTCTTACAAAACTGAACGTACTCAGGTCCTATTATCCAGCATTCGCAGGCCTTGGTGTTTATCCAAAGGAGCTGAAAATGTATATCCACACAAAAACTGCACATGGGTGTTCACAGCAGCTCTATTCATGATTATCCAAACTTAGAAGCAACTAAGATGTCCTTTAATCGATAAATAAAGTACATCCAGGTAATGGAATATTATTCAGCACTAGAAGGAAATGAGTTGTCAAGATATGAAAAGACATGGAGGAACCTGAGATGCATATTGCTAAGTGGAGGAAGTCAACATGAAAAGGCTACATACTGTGATTCCAACCACATGACATTCTGTAAAAGTCAAAATTATGAAGACAGTATAAAAGATCAGTGGTTGCCAGGGGTTAATGGAGAGAGAAGGATGAACAGGCAGAGCAGAGGTGACTTCTGTTCATAACAGCGAAGCTACTGTTATGATACCACAATGGTAGATAGATGTCATTACACATTTGTCCAAACCCATGGAACGGCCACCACCAAGAGTGAACCTGGATATGAACTACAGGCTTTGGGTGGTAAGGATGTGTCACTGTGGGTTCATCAATTACAGCAAACATACCATGCTTGGGCAGAATGGTGACAGCAGGGGAGGTTGTGCATGGGTGCTGTGAACCTAAAATTGCTTTAAATGTAAAATCTATTAATAAGGGTGGGAAATGAGAGAGAAAGAGAAGGAGAAAGAGAGAGCGGGGATAAAGCAAGCCAGGTTACTCCACGTAAAGGGCAAAGGGAGAAAAAAGACACCCCATAAACCTTCTTCAGATAAAAGCTTTCTTGAAAAGACAACCTGGACTGAAAAATAAGGCCCAGAGCTCTGATAAACTCTACTCAGTATAGATAATGACTTGGAAAGTTCTCTTAAAAACAGCCTCACATATTCTACTGGTTATTAGAGTTGTACAAAACCCTAATACATGTAGCATTCAACTCAAATTCTGATATTATGCTGTGAGGTCACACATTTTCCTAAAATGTCTTAGCTCCCTCCAGGGCAGAAGTGAGCGCTTCTTAATGAGTTGAATTCTGTGTAACATTAGCCACTCTGAAAGGTTGAAGTGTTTGGACAAATGCATACAGACACCAGGACCTCTCTTACAAGGGATGCTTTTAAAAAAGTGAAGCCGATGGTCATTTGTCACATTCTCCTAAAAGGGGAGATTTTTAAAAATCTTGTTGAAAAGAAAAAAAAAAACCTATTGAAAGTTCTGGTAACTGATGATTTCTTTCAAATAAAACTCCCACCAGCAGCTGGAGTGAAGGAGCGTTTGCAAAACTGCCTCTCTAGTGCTGAAGTCGACATGCTCTTCACCACTCCTGGAATCTGGCAGGACAGGGTGGTTCCCTCCCTCTTAGTGTACAACTGACCAGTTCCATAGCAAAGCAGGCTATCACCATGAGAAGATCCCTCGCCTCCCAAGACCTCACCTGGGATCACAGACCAGACCAGCGCTCTGAAGGACAAGCAGGACAGCCCCATGAAGAAGCTCTCAGCCTGACGCCTCAGCCAGATCCTAAAACATCTGTCCCTCCAACAGTTCTGGTTTTTCCCACACCACTTAACAACACTCTAAAGAGAGGAACCGAAATTTAGAATGTGGGAAACGGAGAAATTTCAAGAGAAAAAATGTATGAGAATTCCAGGACTTTTAGTTGAAAGCATTTGTCATGGCTTCTGCTCAGGAACTGGACAAACTTTCATCATGCACCATGTTTGTACATGAACAAGTGAGGGGGTCAGAGAAAAAGGCAGCCCTTTTGCTACCAGAAAACAAAAACTAAGCCAGGAATAGATACAGCAGTGTGTTCAGTGGTGAGAGCAGATGCCCGAGCAAGGACGCCAGTGTCCTAAGACTGCAGGACCATGCCTAAGCCGGTCGAGAGACATGTGTGGCCACTTCTTCCCTGGTTGAGCTGTGATGAACACCAGTCATCCCATGGAGATGTAGGGGAGCCTAATTAAGCCATATTCACCAAGAGCAAACCTTTCAAGGGTCCCCGATGAGAGGTTCTCATATAAATGACAGTGAAAGCAGGATGCTTAACCACTGGAGTTTAAAAGGGAATATCTAAAGATTGGAAGCACTTTGAAACACAGGCAGCCAAGAGATGCCCCCGCACTTACCACAGTAAGTGTAGATATGGTTGGACTCCAGGAAACGGACCTTTAAGTTATGCAAAACCGCAGGCTCGTGTAGGTAGCTGAGGGCAGTTAGGTCATTTTCTCCCACCAAGATATCTGGGTTCCGTAAGAAGGGCAGCTGGTTGCTTTGGACGTCGATGGGGTATTCCCGAATCTAAATGCATGTAACAGACACAAAGAGGCAGTTAGGAAGCATTTAGCTTGTATTGAATTCCTGTCTTGTTGGCTAGGATTGCTATCCTAACATGATCATAAGTGATGAAGATAAATAAGATGTCTTTTTAAAAAAGGCAAACTGAACACAATACCTGGGTTGGCAGAAGACACCAACGCAGATGGAAAATTTGCTGTCAAATTTTCCAAGTCACAAAATAAGAACTACAAATGAACAACATATGAAAAATTATTCAACTTGGCCATTAACCAAAATGATGTAAATAAAAGGACATTAGCACTAATATTATCCATCTGACACACAAAGATATAAAAACTGACAAGACCCAAACTAGAAAGGACCAGTAAGTCTGCTGCTGGGGGCTCAGACTCCTTCGCCATTTCTGGAGGGCAGCCAGCAACACTGGTCAGAATTTTTCATGAATATAGTCATTCTTGGCCTCAGGAGAAAGTCTTACCAACTAGCAAAGATATCGACTCACCAAAGCTATAAATATGAAGATAAAACATGACATAGACCTGTATTCGTGGTCAGGCAGCTACGCACGCATTGCGCTGAATTTAAGAAAAGGCATGTTACAGCATGAAATATATAATATGGCTGCATCTATTTAGAACTGCATGTTAAAGTCTGCCCTGAGTAACAGCCCTACAAAACATCAATGGTTCTCCAAGTTAGTGAGGTTTTTATCATTGCAATTTCCTGATGTTAATGTCTGTGTATATATATATTAATCAAGGCTCTCTTCTTTCTGTGAAAAACTCATTTATACCAAACTTACTCCATACAGGAAACCAGTAAGCAACTATCATGAACATCATGCAGACAAAATTTCTAAAAGGTGGGAAACAAGGGGAAACGGAGTGTTGAGAGTTGATTTTTTTTATTTCATTAAAATCTAGAGTAGATGGCCCCCTTCACCTCCTGCTGAGTGAGCAGTATTGCTGGGACTCTAACAAGACCTCCCTGCTCCAGCCACCCTCCTGAGAGCTTCCAAGTAGAGAAGTCCCTCCCCGCTTCCAAGCACTCTGCTCTGCATCTTCCAGGTGGCTCTCTGGCCCCTGGGTGAGAAGCACAGGAAAGAGCCAATAGCAGAACTGCAGAGGTCACCCAGCCAGCTCCAGAGTTCGGATGAGAAAGCCGGGACCTGAGCCCAGTGTCTTTACACCCTGCAGAAGAAATGCTGGCGTTCCATCTTTTGTCAGATGAATCTCCCCTCAAAATACTCTCCCGCAAGCATGCAGAGGGAAACGCATATGCAATTTTGCAAAAACGCAGTCCACAAATAACCTAGTGGTATTGGTTACAGCAAAATTGATAAGGAGTAGAAATGCCCAGAGCAGCAGCAAAGAGGCAGAACTGCCAGCTCAGCGTTCAGAGCTACAGACTTTTCTGGTGCGCACACATCGGGTACATCCAGAGGGAAGTGGGGAACAAGAGACTTAAGAACAGATTTCTTTCCTTTAACAGGAATTTGATTCTAATGCTGCTGCAAGTGTCTAACATTTACAGCTAGCACGGTTTTATTTGAAATCTGTGTTTATGATGCGATCAGGGACCATGAACTTTCTGGCACAAAAGACTTCACCACAGAATAACTGGGGCTTTGGAGGTGAAAAAAAGACGGAATGTTAACACGTCACAAAATTAGTTTTCAGTCACCCACCTGGAATGGACCTCAGCCTCCCCCTCGAGACCAGGAACAGATAGGGCCGATGCCCATCTAGCATACGGGACTAGACAGCCCTTGAGACCACACAGGGAGGCATAGGGCTGGGGACTGGTCTAGAGTTGCACTCTCCAATAGGGCAGCACACAGGGTTATTTAAATTAAATTCATTAAAGTTAAATACAATCAACACTTCAGTTTCTCAGTCACACTACAGCCACATTTCAACGCCCAGTGGCCACATGTGCCTAGTGACCACCATGCCGACCAAGGCAGACAGAGGACACCGCCTTGCACTACGCTGTCCTGTTGGACCGCACTGGTTTAGCTCGCTCTAAACTCTGTGGATCTTTGAGTCTATCATCATAGTAAGTGCTCAAAAAATATCAGCTGAGCCTGGCCAGGTGACTCGGTTGGAGCGTCGTCACATGCATCGGAAGGCTGTGGGTTCAATTCCCAGTCAGGGCACATGCTTAGGTTGCATGTTCGATCCCACGTTGGGGTGCATACAGGGGGCAACTGACTGATGTTTCTCTCTTACATCTCTCTCTCTCTCTTCCTTTCTTTCTCCCCCCTCCTCTCTCCTTCTCTAAAATCAATAAATATAGCCTAGGGTGAGGATTAAAAAAAATACATTAAAAATATAGGATGAAAGGATGTCTAATTTATTCACGGCCTCTCCCTTACCTCGATTTGTGTCCCTGTTGCATGGCACTATAGTGAGAAAATGCAGAAACATCTCTGAATGACAATTCCCAACACAAAGAACCGACGCTAGTAATAAGCATAGATGGTAGATTAAAAAAAAAAGCTAACTTCTTTCTCCCACTCCACCCACAAAACCAGAAGATCTGGAGAAAAGGTAAGCTAGTAAAAAATACAGTCATCAGCTGGCAAGGGGACCCCGAGGAGCTACCTGTTATGCTCCGGTGGAAATGGTACCCACCTAGGAGTTAAACCCTCTACTGAAGTCTCAGCCATCCACTCAAGCAGTGGCTCTCACCTTTTCCTGTCATTGGAATCCCATGGGGAGCTTGGTAAACAGATACTCTGTGTCCCAACCCCAAATTCTGATTTAAGTAGTCTGGCTGCCACCTGGGTTTGTCATTGTCGCAAAGCTTGCCACGGGTTTCTACTGCGCAGCCAAAAGGGAGAACCGCTGACTTCAACTGCTGTGAGGCCCCAAGCCCACCCCTTCACCTCCTCAGACCACAGGTTCCCCAGCGGCAGGATGAGAGGACTGGACCCAACAATCTTTATGGGCCCTTCCAACTTTTCTGCCCTAAAGCATCTAATAGGTCAATGGATGTAAGGGTGTTCTCTTTGTGAAATCAGAAAAGGTGTCCTGCAGAGAAAACAAAGTGAAGGAAACTACAGTCCCAGCTAATAGGAGACCTAAACTTGAAACCACACATGCTCATTGGTATACCAAGCACATGGCTCTAGACTCATTAACCACATATTAAAGGACTGTTTATTATGTCCTAAACAAGTACAAAATGCACACATATTTACTGAATCAGTGCTCTGCTGCCTTGTTCTGCAATAGTTCTGTGTTTAAGTCTTCTCACCATCTTCTCCAGTCCCCCAAAAGGTCATGCTTCTTAAAGAGAACCATATTAGTCTCCCTCCTACTCCTCGACACAGGCCAGAGCTCAGAGCAGACAGCCCAATGACTTGAAAAATAAAATACTCTGTGACTCATGTAGAGTTCTTAGGGAGAATCAAATTACGAGGAAGCAACGCATTAACCCTGAAATCTCGGTAGCTCAATACCACAAAGGGTTCTCTCTCTCTCAGGCTGGGAGCCCACAGCAGGTTGGCGGGGAAGTTCTGCCCCACCAGTCACTGACATCAACACGCTGCCTCCACATCTGCCAGGCAGGTGAAGAGAAGATGAACTCCTATCAGTGCGCCTGCGCTTCTGCCTGGACGTGATCTCCATCGAGTCTGTCTGCAGCTAGCTCTCTGGACAAAAGTCGCCATGGGGTCCCACCTAACTGCAAGGCGGCCGAGGACCACTGTGGAGTATTTCATTACCTCCAACGGTAAGTGTTCCTGCTTTGGGAAGTCTGTAAGAGGCTCAGGGCAGATTCCCGAGAGGGTTTCAAAAAAAAACATGTGAGACCGGGGAGTAAAGAAAGGTGTAGTGGGGAAGAGTCGAGTATCTCACCGTGCTTCTTAACAGACTTTGAAAGATTCTTGGCCTTGAACTTTTCATATTCTAAACTCATTACAAACCCTATTTTTGTAAATATCGTACATTCATTCTAAGTTAGACTGAAAGCTGCACAAAGGTTCAGATGTGCCATTTTCACTGCTGTATAACCAGACCCTGGCATATAATAATTGCTCAATAATAATTGTTTTAATGAATGAATAATGAATGAATGGTGATGCGAGTAATTAGGGGAAGAAAAAGGCCATAAAAACACAATTTATAAGTTCAAATTATGAACATTACAGCAGCATAAAATATGCAGTCAAAGATAATCTTTTAATTTCAATTTATCACAGGGAACACAGCTTCCACATTCTGTTAGAATCATGGAGTCCCAGCTTAGCTTTTAACTTGGTGTTTATCAGCAATAAACAGACCAGACCATGTCCTCTACGGGCTTAAGCCAGGGCTCCACAACCCTGGCACTGCTTTCATTTAGGACGGGGTCACTCTTACCCTGAGGAGGGGCGGGGAGGCTGCCATGCGCGTTAGAGGGTACTCGCCAGAGTCCCTGCCCTCTGCTCTCTAGACGCCAGCAGCGAACCTCCTTCCTCGGTCACAACAACCAAAAATGTATCCAGACATGGTCCAATGTCCCCGGGGGGCGGGGTGGGGTGAATCACTGCTTTGCCCGTCTGTAAACAGAGGCAATGGGAAAGCGTCTAACTGGTGGGAAAGAGCGTGAATGCCGTAGGGGAACAGGCTGATGATAACGAGTAGACGGACAGCCACCTGGAGACGGAGGGTGGCGGCAGCCGCACAACAATGCCAATGTGCTCTGTGCCCCTAGCCTGCACACGAAAAAACGGTGACGATGGTAAACACTACAGGGCTTGGATGTGCCAAGGCACGGGCAGAACACGCTGCTCTTGTTAAAGGCAGGTGTTCCCCTCTTGCTCTCACTAAGCCCCGTGCACACAGAGGGTGCTCGGCGTCGGGGGGCTGCTGGGCACTGGATACAGAGCTGAAATGCAAAACCATGGAAACAGGGTGGGGGGTACAGGGCGGGGGGGGGGTGGTTCTTCCTGCCACTAGAGGGCAGGAGTCGAGCAGTTTGAAAGGGACATGGGAGCAGGGGGGGGAAAGCCTGCCAGGCAGAGCCCACTCCCCGCAGAGAACGAGGAAGCTACGTTTATCACCATGGTGTGCACACACTGAGACGTGTGATCCGGTTTGAAAATAGGGTCTTGTGCCAAGGGTTGGCATACCTAGATACCTTGCACCCATCACAGCTGTGGGGAGAAAAAGAGGAGACACCATCTTTCTCCCCCAAGAAGTTTTCCATCCTCTTACTGGCTTAAATATAAAACATGTTACATTATACAAGGTAAAACAAGTCAGATACAAAAGGACAAATACTGTATGATTCAATTTCTCTGCGGTACCTAGAATTATCAAACTCTCAGACAGAGAGTAGGATAGAGATTATCAGGGAAAGGAGAAATGGGTGGGAGGAGTTATTATTCAGTGGGTACAGTTTCAGTTTTGCGAGATGAAAAGTGCTGAAGATCGATGGTGGTGATGGCTGCACAATGTGGAAGTACACTAGCTCCCCCTTTCATGCCAGAGATACGTTCCAAGACCACCAGTGGTTACCTGAAACCCAGGATAGTACTGAACCCTAGATATACTATGTTTTTTCCTATACACACATATCAAAATTTAATTTATAAATCACGTACCATAAGAGATTAAAATAACATAATAAAATACAACAATTATAACAATATAGTGTAATAAACATTATGTGATGTAGCCTCTCTCTGATAATCTGATAACTGAGACAGCTACTCAGTGACTAACGGGCAGGTAGAGTGTACAGTGTAGATAACATCGGACAAAGGGATGACTGACATCCCAGGTGCAATGGAATGGGACAGTGCAAGGTTTCACCACACCACTCAGAATGGCATGCAATTTAAAACCTATGAACTGTTTATTTCTGGAATTTTCCATTTAATATTTTTGAATCATGGTTGACTATGGGTAATTGAAACTGTGGAATATGAAATCATGGTTAAGGGGGGGCTACTGTATTTTATGACAATGAACTGTGCATTTAAAAATTGTTAACATGGTTAAGTTTATGTTTTGTATGTTTTACCACCATAAAAATAAATAAACAAGCAACGGAGAAAGAGAAACATCTTAGAGGAACTGAAGAGCTTGGCCCCCCTGAACACAGTACACAGGTTAGCAGTAAGGCAGACGTCAGGGGTTAGGAACGTTATTGTCGTTCTAGAAGAGGACGCATTATTTTCATCCCTTGCTGCTGCAGTTAGCACACAATCGGATTTCAGAGCTGCGGGGAGCAAGGGAATGGGGAAAGGGACCCGGGGCAGATTTTCCGGCCGGCCTGGTCCATCAAGTATGATTTCACCTGGAGGAGCGTCATCAAGCATTCAGTCCATCCTGCTTCTGGGCCACAGCTCAACTGAACCTCTCCTAATGGCAGCTCAGAGCCAGGGGTGGACAAACCGCAGCCCATGAGCAACCTGAACAGGGTCGCGTGTTCAGAGAACATTATTTCTGCAGAGCTGCTGATGTCCGGCCCCTGGCGTCCCTTCTGATTACACGCTGACTGTCCATGTAGCAGGAGAGCGGGGGAGAGGGAAGAGAAATGGGTCCTGGGCAGCCGCCAGGATTAGTCACGCAGGACCGAATTCACTTTCAGCTAGGGAGGCATGCATCTGCTCTGTTTTGGCAACACAGATCATTCCTCGCAACCTCCGTACCACCCTTTAAAAAATACCCACCCACTTAAAAGATCAACTGAAATGAAATCTGTTGGAGAAGATAAACCATTCGAGTGGGTGAACTAATTTTATTTTGTTTCAGGCATGGGGTGGGAATTATTCAACATGGTAAACATGAATCCGTCTGTTGGGAATTTTGCTTCTCACTTCAAAATCAAGAGGAAGCTCGTGGGAAGGGAAGGGAGAGGAAAGGTGAGGGGGCACATCTTGGAGTAAACATCTCCTAACAAATTCACACTGCCAGTCTTACCAAGTGATATGCTCGAGTTGATACAAAGAAGTGAGCAGGGGAAGAAGGGTGGTCACTCTTCCTACTACTCAATGAGTTAATCACCAACCACAGCAGATACTGTGTCAGCAAAGCACAACACACGGTCCACTCCTCAAGCCTGTCATTAGCTATCCGGAAAGACAAGACCAAAATGCTTTCAAGAAGGAAAAACAGTAAAGTAGTAAATGATCAAAGACTAAAGATGTGGTACAAACTTTCAGTGCTCCAGCAGTTCAGAGGGAGGCGACGGTCACTCTGGCTTCCCTTCTCATCCGTGGCTGCTCTGCAGACCCTCAAATGCAACCCAACCCAACCCGACCCAACCCAACGCCAATTCTTGACTTCTTCCTGCCACTTCTCTCAAAACCTGCTTCCTCCCAGTCTCCCCCACGGTAAACCTCACATAAAGGACCTCTGCCCGCATCCTGCCCACCATCTGTCCGTCCCCCTTCTCCAGTGGTTTGCACCAGGTGCAACACATGGAGGCCTCAGGGCTTGAGTGCGCAGCACCTGCCT